>JABWTJ010000573.1:0-59805 GCA_016801875.1 Solanum sitiens | reverse complement strand
AAGAGCTAAACCATTTTTGGAAGGAACATGGGTTCATCATGCAATTGAAGTGAAATTCACATTAAAATCATCATATTAATACTCATTCATCATGATTTAATCTTTAGAAACGTTTTGAGAAAGAACCCATGGCTAGATTGGAAGATTGGAAACTTGTTCATAAGATTTCTTTGAAAAACATTGAGAAGAACTCTCCAAGTGAAAGGTTACTTAGAGATGAAGGATCACCATACCTTAATCTTCATGAAGACCCATAAAACTTGATGAAGAACCCATGAGAATCCCACCTACAAGCTGTTCTTGAGCTTCAAAAACCATGGGGGTTCAAGAGAGAATATTTTGGAGAGGAAGGGTTCAATTTGAGTGAGGGGATTTGAGAATGGGTAAATCACGTTTTTAGGGACTTATATACACCTAAAATTACTTAATTAAACCTATTATAGTCAGGTTAGGACGTGGGGTGAATTTACCATTCACCCCTTTAAGTGGCAGCACGCAGGCAGCCAACTCGCAGGCAGCCGCGACGCATGCCTTGACGGGGCGTCATGGGCTTGATGGGGCGTCATGCCCTCCGTCGCCCATGACTTAGCCAATTTCTTGGCTCACAACCTGCCCAAGGATACCCTCCTTCGACGGGACCTGCTTGACGGTCCGTTGGAGGCCCAACGGTCCGTCATTGGGTCCGTCAAGGACACTGCCCAGGCAGTGTATTGGCAGCCTTGGGGTCCTTCTTTTGGGGCCTCTTGTGGGGCCCTTTAGAAGTCGTACCCGGACGTTTCCAACGCGATTGCAAACCTTAACATGTTATAGACCTACCACATAAGTTTCATCCAAAACAAACACCTACAAGACGTCCAAACAGCCTTGACCCCAACATGTCATACGATGAACGTCTTAGGGGCTATCTTTCGAACGCCTAGGACGTTCTTGGGCGTTTGACCTCCAAACTTCACGAAACTTCATACAATAACATTAAACATCATTTAACACCATTTAAAGACTTATTTGACTCAGTTCACACAATTTAGGCATGCATACACACATGAGGCACATTAGCGACTATTCGTCGAACGTCTTGGACGTCCCTTGACGTTCGACTTCCAAATCACTTCAAACTTTGCACACTGATTCTATATGACATAATAAGGCATTTTAGGACCTTATAACGATAATACGAACATGTTAGGCTCTAGACACCTTATCTCATTTTTGAGGTCTTACAATATCCCCCACTTGGGAACATTCGTCCTCGAATGACACTTAGGACTCTTTAATCACATCAATTACTTCAATGCATATAAGAGCAGTTCGTCACCTTTAAAATATCATCAAATCATTTTAGCACTCCATGCACACAAGTAAGCAAAACTTCGATTCACTCACCCTTAATGCATTAATCAAAGAGGCTCTTATCATGTTCATAGGAGGAACATACTTCTCCTAATCATAACATGGTCATTGCACCTTAATTCATCAAGATATCATCTTGCAAGGCCACATATAGGCAGATTTCAACAATACTCAAAACAAGTAGGCATTCATACTTCAATGCACCTAGACTTGAGTTAATTGCATTTAACAAAAATCTTCATTAGTTAGACCTAGTACCATGAAGGTCATACTCAACCATACCATGCTTAGTGGTGTCCATGGAGGAATGTCTTGCTCCTCAACACATTACATGTATCATGAGTTCACACCTTAGCAAAGTACAAGGTCAATTTCCTTAAAAATGAGAAATTCCAACTTTCAAGCAAAGTCATGCATATATTTTTCTTCCTAGTGAAGTCTAAATGGCAAGTCACACCAAGTGCATCACAACAAATTAGGAAGTCATTCCACAAATCTCTTTTCTTAACATATTACTCACCCTTAAAGTAAGCCTCATTTTGGAAAAATAGCACAAACCATAGGCACACACGTATACACTTAGCAAAACATGCTTTCACCTTTCAAGAATGAGCCTACAATTTTATATTACAAATCATCAAGTCACTAAATTTCCAAGAGAGTCAACATATTTCATGGTAAAAGAGACTCAACTTCTATTGCAAGGCTAAACAATTTACCCTACAAGTGACTATTTCCAAGTTCCTTGTCTTACCTCATGAAGTCAACTTCACAATTAGCACATTAAAATGCAAGTCAACAAGAGAAAACATGGATTTTATCAAAAATTTCTTTTTATGCCCTTTGGAAAATTCACCATGTCTCTAAGATGATGTCAATTAATTCATACCGATCATATAAAGATCATGCAATTCACACTTTATGCAAGACTATTTTCATGAACAAGCATACTAAGAATTCATATTTTCAAATTCGTGTAAGAATAGAAGAACAATGTAGACAATTTCTACAATCTCACCACTCAAACACCATCCCCAACTTAGGGTAAACCAACTTAAGAGCAACTTAACCCAACATATAGAGGATTTCAAATACAAAACCTTCACATTCATCACTTAAAGTGATCACTACTTTAGAGAAAATTCTCATTAATTCAATTTAACAACTCATTCTTCATAAGCATGCATACTATATTTACAATTCAAGTCTCCGTAAAAGACTCCAATTTATGCTAGCAACTCATCAAGTATCATTTATATGCAAAGGAAAACAATGCATATTTTTAATCGCATACACTCATAGGATAGCATACCTCCATAGGTAGTCATTAAACAATCCAAGTTCAAATCCAAATATTTGGATACTATCATACAAAATCATATAGGAATACACGATTTAAGAGAAATCACTTTAACCACTATAACTTCTAGCATACTTCAACTATATCATGACATACATCATTGACATAACATGCTATTTCACATAGATTTCATATATTGCCATAAATGGCATCACATCGTCAAATAAGAGATATTTCATGCATAGCAAGGTAAGATAACCAATCATAATCCCCATAGAGTTAACATGTGCAATGATCACGTAAAGCTCCATAACTTCACTAAACCAAGTAACCCAACAAAAACTACAATTAGCATCATACTCCACTCATCCATAACCTTCATGCATGGATAACTTCATATCTTTAGCACATTAGGCTATTTACATGATTATAAGCATAGAGATCATCTCATAAGCACATTCACATTTATCATCATACACATACATAGTATTACCCTCCTAAGGTCTCCATCAAGGAAAACTAGTGCAAGACATAGGTAGAGTCCCATACCCCTACCTAAGTCTAGTTAACCCTTCAAGTCGCCTTAGTTAGTACATACATCATCAAATAAGAACAAGTGTCACCTTCACACATACTCATTCAAACCATAAAACAAAGATAAGCATTTTAAACTCACCTTTTCTCCCTCAAGCATAGAGCAATCTCATCCAAGCAATCACATCTAAAAGACCACCGGACAAGAAAACATAAGAGAGAGATCTTATAGAATTAAGTTCTATGGCACGATATGAGATTGATGAAGAAGGGAAACTCTATCGTCCTATAGCCTCTCGTACCATTTGATGTGTCGCGACTCACCACCAATGATACGAGACTCTACTAGACGTGGCAATATGAGACTTCTTAGAACCTAAAACCGCTATATAAACCTCATGCTCTGATACCAAGTTTGTCACAACCCAAAAGCATACCCTAGAAGATAGGGTACAATCTTGGATTGTAACCGGCGTCGTCGACCTCTCGGAGGTCTAAGACAAGCCTCTCATATCATTCATTGCATTGGCATAGTAAATTTAGCGGAAAATTTAAAACTTTTCATAGCACATCATATGCTAGAAACATCACATCGTATATATATAAAACATAAGTCATAATACATATTTAGACTCTAAGTCTCTTTGCCATCTTAGACTCAATAACTTTAGAATACATTAGGGACACGGCCCATACGATACCTTACATAACTATACAATATTTAAAGACTTCATATTAAAGACATAAGTAGGACATCCTTGAACTTAAGGATTCCTTTCCTTGATCTTGAGAAAACACCTATCAAGCTTCTCGATCGTAGACCTTCTTTAAGCATTCCAATACCTACACTTTGTGTAAAAAGTAAAGAAGAATGGGATTAGCACAAGAATGTACTAAGTATGGCAACCATGCAAAAACATGCATTTAAAAGGGACATTTCCTTGAAATCATACTTCATGCCATTTTGAGTAAATCATCATAAAACCTTTGTTAACATCATTTATATCATCCACATACGTCATAGCAACACAATCAAAGGCCAATCATCATATGAAAGCACATATAGAATATAAGTGCACATAAAGGTCACTTTATAGTGAACTCTCCCTTCTTAGCATTTAACTCTTTCTTTCAATTCATTAATCTCCTAAATAATCCTTTAGGGATACTTTGTGCAATGCATCACCTTAGGAACATAAGAGAATACCATATATAGTATCTATACAAGACAACACATGCCATCATAGAAGTATAGTACAACATAAACATAGTTAAACCAAGACTACAACATCATACATAAAGGACACATACATAATCATATGCATTAGAGAACCTTCCTAAGACTTCCTAAGGAGTCACTTGTGCAATGTCTAGATGGGTTCATTACTTCGATCTATCCTAAGTAACTTACCTTAAGTCCTCCTAGTTAGGATCCTATTCAATTACTTCCATTGTCCATTTTACCTTTCGGGAAACCATAGCCTTAACCGACACTAAGACCATGGGTGCTAATCATGGAATTTGGTGTTGTAGAGCCTTACACCAAAGGAAGGTGTTACTACCTAGCCAAGGTAGAACATTAACATACATGCTATCATATCAAGTGAATTCACTTTGCTAGATCCTATGTGGCAAGCATAGTTTATGGAACTAAGAGATAGGTATTCCCTCTATATACCATTTGGTAATGGGGCCTCACCTCATGAGATAACATGAGTGAATATTCCTCAAGGAAAGTCAACACTTCATGTAAGTACATAGGTGAGTATTCCTCTAAGGGAAGTCGACACCATACGTAGGTCCATAGGTGATTATTCCTCTAAGGGAAGTCAACACTCTATAAGGGACAAATGGTGAAATATTCCTCTAAGGGAAGTCGACACCATACATAGGTCCATAGGTGATTATTCCTCTAAGGGAAGTCAACACTCTATAAGGGACAAATGGTGAAATATTCCTCTAAGGGAAGTCAACACCTCTCAATGTCAAGTTCAATCGGTGCTAGGCTAAGTTCCCTTTATTGAAAAGCCTTTATTACCTTTGTTTATAAAACATAGTCTTAGGATATTCATCATTCATATGCTTATAGCATATTCAAGCACCTATCTAGTTTTGGAGTATTCTTGGGCCCTCCTAGTTGGACCTCTTCTCCCTAACTAGATCATCCATGTGTGTGAGTGTATATATAGATGTGAGCAAACCTTTCACATAACACATCAAGTCACACATGTTCATATATCGATGCATAAGTCTATAGGCATAACTATATGAGCAATCCTTTCATATAAACCTACTAAGACACTATACACATTCATACTTCATCATATCATATTCATAACATGTTCATATAATCATCCTTCATATGCATAAGAACCAAACCTAGGAACTATCCTATCAAGATATACATGTGCAATGCATAGACAAGGTCCCATACCCTTGTCCATACTAGTACACCTCTCAAGTCATCCTAGTAAGGGAATCATACATTCATAAGCATCACCTTAATATGCATAGTAGTAAACACTAGTGAATATGAGAACTACATTTCATTTAGACCCAGTGACTCATACTACTTGAAATATGCATGTAAGTGAGAGTGTGTGTACATTGACCAATATGATCACATCATGCCTAGCAATATCATCTTAAGTCAGCCACACTATTAGACCACATTATACTTTCAAGCACATAGCACACAACACATAATAGCATAGGAGACAAGGCAATATATACCATGAAATCAATACTCCTAACTTTAGCTATTTACACTTTCATATAAGGAATACATGGGTAGAGGCTATTAACCATTTTAACACATCAATGGCAGCACCTATACAATACCCTAACATGATTATATACATGCTCATACAATAGCCACACTACCTAATTCACAACTAGAATAGGAAAGTAGGCATAAACTTCTCATAGTATCATTTTTTAGGCATATGTTCATAAGTTCATCAATTTGCCTTCATGGCCATGGTCAACACATTTACAATAACAGTAAAGTAAACACCGCCACCATAAGTGGACCATACCACACAATGCCATACAAGGCTTCATCAACTTTACTATAAAGAATAGAGAAGTAGGAGAGTAAAGGAATTAAGCATTCTTACCAATTTCTCACCTTTTGATCATCATTGATCAATACTCCTTATTCATCAATAAAATACATATATGGCAGTAGCTAAATGTACTTTAAACATATAGGAAACCATGTACAAGTCGCTACAAGATTATACCATAACGTAATACAACATCTCAACATGCTAGGAAAGTAGGATAACATTGATCATTAGCTAACTTCCCTTACTTTGATTTTTAGATCAAAGTTCATACATATATGATTCTAAGGCAGTAGCTAATTAGGTAAGAAATCAAGCCTAAGTCATGCATCATCTAATCACAATTCAAGATCCATCACATACTTAGCTTCTTGACTTCATAACCTAAAGAATCTATACCAATTCATGCAAGACTTTCTTAATTAGATCATTTAGGATTTATACATATAAAATTCATCCATTACATCACCCTTAAACAGTAGCTAAAGCAGTTCATACATAATTAAAAGTCTACTCAATCGATCTCACAATCAACTTCAAGACAACATGTAGAAACATAGGCTATTCATGTTCAATTCTTCATATATTTATCATCATGCATCATTCAACATCAATTCAACATAAATTCATGTAAATAACAGTATATACCATCACCTCAACGTAAGAGAATCATAGTTCAATCGATAACAAGTCAAGATCACAAAGCCCGTGTAAGAGCTAAACCAATTTTGGAAGGAACATGGGTTCATCATGCAATTGGAGTGAAATAACATTCAAATCACTGTATTAACTTCAATTCATCATGCTTTAATCATTAAAAACGTTTTGAGAAAGAACCCATGGCTAGATTGGAAGATTGGAAACTTGTTCATAAGATTTCTTTGAAAAACATTGAGAAGAACTCTCCAAGTGAAAGGTTACTTAGAGATGAAGGATCACCATACCTTAATCTTCATGAAGACCCATAAAACTTGATGAAGAACCCATGAGAATCCCACCTACAAGCTGTTCTTGAGCTTCAAAAACCATGGGGGTTCAAGAGAGAATATTTTGGAGAGGAAGGGTTCAATTTGAGTGAGGGGATTTGAGAATGGGTAAATCACATTTTTAGGGACTTATATACACCTAAAATTAATTAATTAAACCTATTATAGTCAGGTTAGGACGTGGGGTGAATTTACCATTCACCCCTTTAAGTGGCAGCACGCAGGCAGCCAACTCGCAGGCAGCCGCGACGCATGCCTTGACGGGGCGTCATGGGCTTGACGGGGCGTCATGCCCTCCGTCGCCCATGACTTAGCCAATTTCTTGGCTCACAACCTGCCCAAGGATACCCCCCTTCGACGGGACCTGCTTGACGGTCCGTTGGAGGCCCAACGGTCCGTCATTGGGTCCGTCAAGGACACTGCCCAGGCAGTGTATTGGCAGCCTTGGGGTCCTTCTTTTGGGGCCTCTTGTGGGGCCCTTTAGAAGTCGTACCCGGACGTTTCCAACGCGATTGCAAACCTTAACATGTTATAGACCTACCACATAAGTTTCATCCAAAACAAACACCTACAAGACGTCCAAACAGCCTTGACCCCAACATGTCATACGATGAACGTCTTAGGGGCTATCTTTCGAACGCCTTGGACGTTCTTGGGCGTTTGACCTCCAAACTTCACGAAACTTCATACAATAACATTAAACATCATTTAACACCATTTCAAGACTTATTTGACTCAGTTCACACAATTTAAGCATGCATACACACATGAGGCACATTAGCGACTATTCGTCGAACGTCTTGGACGTCCCTTGACGTTCGACTTCCAAATCACTTCAAACTTTGCACACTGATTCTATATTACATAATAAGGCATTTTAGGACCTTATAACGATAAGACAAACATGTTAGGCTCTAGACACCTTATCTCATTTTCGAGGTCTTACAGATAGGCCCCAACCAAATGCTAGTGCACCCGCTTCTAGGATTCGTGATTTCATGAGGATGAACCCTCCAACTTTTCATGGCACTAAGGTGGATGAATATCCACAAGGCTTCATAGATGAGGTTTTCAAGGTGGTAGATTCTATGGGTGTGACCCCTAGGGAGAAAGCGGAATTGGCCGCTTACCAACTTAAGGATGTTGCTCAAGTGTGGTATGAGCAATGATTGGGTGAGAGACCCTTAGAAAGAGGTTTGGTTGATTGGGAGGAATTCAAAGAGGCTTTCCTAGATAGGTTCTTTCCCTTAGAATGGAGGGAGAAGAAGATGGTTGAATTCATGAATCTTCGTCAAGGGGGAATGAGTGTGCAAGAGTACTCTCTCAATTTCACCCAACTCTCTAAGTATGCCCCAACCATGGTAGCCAACCCTAGGGCTAGGATGAACAAATTTGTGATGGGCGTGTCTAGCTTGGTGTAGAAAGAGTGTCGTACGGCAATGCTTCTTAATGATATGGATATCTCTAGGCTCATGGTTTATGCGCAACAAATTGAGGAGTCCAAAATTAGGGAGATAAGGCAAGAGGGTAAGAGACCTAGGTCGGATGATTCTAGTCACCAAAAGCCTAAGAAGAGGTTTTATCCCCAAGATTCTTCCATGGGAAACAAGGATAGGGCTCCAAATCAACATTCTCAAGGTGGTGGCCATTCATATGAAAGGGCTAGGTGCCCTACTTGTGGAAAACAACATGGGGGTAAGTGTCTTGCCGGTACGGATGGTTGTTTTGCATGTGGTAATAAGGGCCACAAGATTAGGGACTGCCCTAATCTCAAAGCAAGGGGAAAAGATGTCAATCAAGCTTCCCAAGATCCTAATGCTCCCAAGAAGAACCTTTCCTATGGGATGGGGGCTAGGAAGGATAATTAATGCGGATTGGTGGTTTTGGTAAGTCTTAACTCCTTATGATTGTTGATTTTATGTTATGAAGTGAGTTTATATGGTTTTATAGTTCATATGATCATGTCATCTTGATGAATTGCTTAAAGAATGAATTTTTTAAAAAAAATTGAGTATGTTGGCAGTGAATGCTCACTGTGAAAATATCCACTTTTGAAGAAAATTATTTTGTCTTGAATTTTAGTTTCAATGTGTGTAAAAGTATGGTATATGAACATGTTTTATGTTGGAGAAGGTAGTTCCTCCATAAAAGAAGGTTAAGAATGAGTTTGACTTGTGAAGTTTAGTAAAAGTTGCCTATGTTGCTAAGTGTTGAAAGTGTGAAATGATGTTCCTTGCTAGTTGATGCTTTGATTGTTGATGTATTGATCATGATCTAAGTGTATTATGTGATTCTAAGTGAGTCCTTGTTGTTCTTAAAATTTAAGTGTCATTCGAGGACGAATGTTATTCCAAGTGGGGAGAATATAACGCCCCAAAAATGAACTATGGTGAACTAGAGACTCGTGGTTGTTTCTTGAGTTGATTTTAAGTTAAAATAAGTTAGATTAGTGTCCTTAGTAAGTGTGTGAAGTTTGGTTAAGTTTGGAGTTCAATCGACCAAGAACGTCCATGACGTTCGGAAGGTATGCCTTAGAATGTACTTGTGTGTCTTATTGTGTTTGGATGAGTTTTACGTGTTCGTTTCCCTTGAAACTAAGGTGGGATGTTCCTAAGACCTAGACGACTTAGTTTAGGGGTTTAACGTCCGGTCACGACCCCACCTACGACCCACAAGGGTCCCTAGATGAAGGGCCCAAGACTTGGGCAAAACTGCCAAAAATCAGTGGCCATCGACGACCCTAAGGACGGTCCGTTGGTCCACCAACGGTCCGTCGACCTAGGGCGTCGATTGGACAAGAATGTCTTGGTGTCCAGGATCCATTTTGGAGCTAAGTATCCACCCACGAGACCCTACCAACGGTCCGTTGATGCACAGACGGTCCGTTGGTGAAGGTCTCGTCTGTGAGGGCCTGAAAGTCTGTTAAGTTGCTGCCTTGGCTTGGGGTGTTTGGTAAATTCACCCCAAGTATTTAAGACCCTAGGAGGATATTTTTAGTGTTTTTAGGTTATATTAAATTAGTTTTAAACCCTAGACCTAGACAAGACCCTTCACTTCTAAAACTCAAACTCTCTCTCTAAAGACAAACTCTCTCAAAGTCACCATTGAAGCCAAGACTCAAGAAGGGAAAGGAGGGCTGATTTGGACGTGTTTCTTCACCAAAATTAGTGGGTTTCTTCTCTTAAAGGTATGGTATCCATTCTTGAATATCTTTTCATTTAAGGAGCCAACTTCCAAAAAGATTTTCAAAAGGGTTTCGAAACTCAAACTTCTTCTAACTTTGATTTCTAGTATGGGGCTTCTTGTATTTAAGTTCTAATGGTTTAAATGTATTTATCTTGGTTGGAATTGATTATTTTGATGTTAAAACTCCATGAAACTCTTGTTTATGCATACTTCAACTTTTGGCTTGAAAATGGGTTATGTGAGCATGATTTGAGTAGGGTATGAACTTGGGTCTTCTTGTATTTGTGATGTTGGTTTAGCTACTGCCCTAAGGGCCTTATTATGATGAAAGTATGATAAAAAATGTTTATAGGTTGTTATGGCTTAGTAAATTGAAGAGTTGCTATATTATATTATGCTTATGATAAATTGATCTTGAGTGGTATGGCCACCTTCTTGGTGGCGGTGCTTATTTGATAAATTGGTAGTGTTTAATATGTATTGAGAATAGGATCTTGAAGTTCTAAAGCGTAGAATGAATAGGAATTGTAAATGAGCCTTGTTTTGTGATTGTGGAGCTTGAATTGGATATTTGACCTAGATTTTTGGTCTAATTGAAGAATGTGACTAAGTGAAGTACGTAAAGTGTGTAAGTTGATAAATGGAAGTCTAAAGCATGTTTAGAATTAATGTATGTGAAATGATGCTTATATGCAAGGGGTGCTTACATGCGCACACACACACTTTAACTGAATGAATGAAGCTAAGTTTGGTAAGAAGGGGTGTCTTGGGGTGGACACTCTTCGTGAGTTGAGATGAGGTGTCTAGTAGCAACCTCACCATTCCTAATAAGCTTTCATAGATAGGTAGGAGAATGAATGCACTTCGTGAGTTGAGATGTGGCATTTGCTAGTTATCCTTAATCTATAGTCTATAATGTGAGAATCCATGGGGAGTTATGCCTAGCACCGAGAGGATAGGAAGAAGAGGTGAAATATGCTTTGTGAGTTGAGATGTCGTATTCCCTTATACCTCTTGAGATGAGTACTCCTCGTTAGTAGAGAATGAGTCACTTAGTAGCAATCTCTCTATCCCTTAACTATGTACCCACATAGGTATAGCTATTGGAAAAGCCATGTAAAAGCTAAGAAGTATGACCTTACTTTAGGCAAGTGAGGATCCCTCATCCGATAGGGGTTAATATCGGGATTTCATGCCTAGCTCTCATGGTCTTTGTCGGTTAAGCTAACCCCCCACAAAAGTAATGGAAATGATAAGTTGTCTAACTAATGTGTTACCTATGTGATTTTGATTGAACTAAGTCTTCTAAAGGAACGTGCTACTTAGGGTAGGTGGTGGTATGGGACGCTACCTATCCATTGCACTAAGTAGGACCTTCCGAAAGGGAAGACTTGGTGCCAAACCTTCTAAAAGAATGTACTACTTAGGGTAGGTGGTGGTATGGGACGCCATCCTACTCATTGCACTAAGTAGGCATTCTGAAAGGGAAGCCTTTGGTGTGTTGTTGGGTGTTCTTCTATTGTATTGCCATTGAGTGGGTGCTTGTTATCCCGAGGCGAGTATTCCGAAAGGAAGGAAGTCTTGAGGGTCGCTTTGGTGTGTATTGAAGAAGGTATATGTGTACTTTCTTCACGTCTTACCTTAGTGAGTCTTAGGATTACCTTTGAAGGGAAACTCCTACGGAAATGATGCTTATTCCTCATTGGCAATGCTTTGGAAGTCTCACCATTTTGGAGTCTAGGTAGTTCACTATAATGTTCAATGTAGTTTACTGTAATGTTGGTTAAATTGTTGTAACGTGCTCGAATCCTTGGGAATCCATTAGGAGCGCTAGTGGGAGTGGTAGTATGGGATGCTACTCTCACATTGCACTTAGTGTGACCTAAGAGTCCTATTGGAGGAGAGTACTTATGTGGAATTGTATGCTCGAGTCGGTTCACTGTAAGTTTGGTGTGCTTACTGTAAAGTGTATTGTTAAGGTAAAGTTTTGGAAATTCTCCTTTAAGTGTTTAATGATGTTTCTTATGTTGTTTTGTTCATAAGTTCATGAATGCTTATTAAATTGGCATGAAAGCTTATTTTCCTAAAAATCTCCCTTTTTGCATGTTTTTGCATATGCCATACTTAGTACATTGTTGTACTAGCCCCATACTTTTATATACCTTATGAGTATAGGTTGGAAGCCTTTTGGAGGATCGGAGTTGAAGCTTGGGAATTCTATCTCTAAAGAATTTGGTATGTCCTCATATATTCGAGGACATAGTTTATGTTTCTTAGTTTCCTTATTAAGACTTGAATTTGTATTTCCTTTTTATTGTAAAGGTCCGTGTCCCTAAGATTCTAAGTTATATCTTTAAGTTGGCTTGTGACGACAGGATTTCCTAGTATTTATGAAAAGATTTATTTGATTATTGCTATCGTGAAAAATTTTAATTCCTTACTACTTTTCATGCTTTATGTTATGAATGCTAGTTAGAGGGCTTGTACGAGACCCCAGGGCCAAGTACGTCCGGTCACGATTCGAAGGTTTTTCCTAACTTCTAGGGGGTGCTTTTGGATCGTGACAAAAACTACTCCACTTACTCAACTCGGAAGTACTCAAGGATAAGATACTCAACTCATAGTTTAGGTACTCAACTCAAAGATTAGATACTCAACTTCAAAGATATGATACTCGACTCAATGAAGCATAGATCAACTCAAGATACTCAATTTAAGGTACTCAACTCAAAATACTCAACTCATGATACTTAACTGAACTCATTTCAATGTAAAGCAGTTTAAAACAAGTGCAATATAAAGAAAAGTTGTTTAAAACCTGATTTTAACTCTGTGTATATAACAAGGATACAACATTACTCTGAAATTTATATGAAAATACAATTAACTGGTGTATATAAAAATACAATAACTTCTATGGGATTTTCTCTAACCGACAAACATCACATAAGAGCTATAGTGATGATACAACGATCTACCTCACGCTGCCAGCGCATCCTATACGCGCCCAAAGGTATATGACCTGAGATACTAATGGATCCACTAGTCTATGTGAAAAGGGTTCATCTAAAAAGTATGACTCCTTTCTATCCATGATGGTTACATGGTTTATGGGGTCTGTGACTTGTCTGAACTCTCCCCCATATCAGTGCTCAATAGTACTCCCAAAATCTACTAGCTCTTATATTTTAAAAACACACTTCTTCTATGATTTGGGATTAGTGCTCAAAACTTCGCCCAAAGTCTATTTTGGCAATCTCAGTTTCCTCTCTTACTTTATTTAGAAAGCGATTTCTCTTTTATGAAAAACTAGCCCGAAAGCTCTTTGGAAATCTCAATTTCCCTTCTTATTTAAATTTGAAAACATTTTAAATCTTTCTTGGAACACTTAGTCCCCATATACTTCTTTGAAGAACAGAACTTCAACTTTACTCAGTGCTCAAGTCTTTAAAACAAGTTTTAAAACAATTTGTAAAAAAGACTTCTTTAAATAGGGTTCATGCCAAATTTGTCACGCCCCGAGCCTACACCCTGGGAGGATTGGCACTCAGTGACCATTTCTGGCCTCGAACGAACCGTTCGCCTGTCTTACTTAACTAAGTGGAAGACTTAACTTAACTTAATAGAAACAATAAAGAACATTTCCAAAGAAACATACTCAATATGTAATAATCTAGCCAAATGACACTTGAATCTCAAAGTTAAAAACATCTGAAATGTAAGATAAAAGAGACAATAAACTGAACAATCTAACTGACTACCCGTCTATGAAGCCTCTCATAACAGAGATGGATGTTGGGTTAGACCCCACAACATCCTAGTGAACTAAACTAGGAAATGATAAAACGGATCCTCTAGACAGCAAAGAGGCTTACCAACAGACTCTGGGATGCTCAACTGGATCAACGGTGCGCTGGATATCGATCCTCGTTACATCATAATAGGATGCAGGCCAACTGGCATCAGTACATTGAATGTACGAGTATGCGAGTTGGAATGCTAAACGACACTTAAGCTTGAGAAGGAGTAAGAAAGAACACTTACCTTGGCTATGTTCAACTCAGTATTTACTAAATCTTATTCAATATATGCAGTTTATAAGTAAATGAATATAAAGAAACTGACTGAAACATACTGTAAACTCTGAATGTGTACAAGTATACAAATAATAGACGAGATGTATGTAAAAATATAATATAACTGGTGTATATGAAAATACAATACTTCTGTGAGAGTTTCTCTAACCAACAACCATCACTTAAGAGTTATAGTGATGATACAGTGTTACTTGGCCCACGCTACCCGACCATCCTAATCTTGCCAGAGTATAGGACCTGAACTGCCTAATGGATCCACTAGTATACTATGAAAAGGGTTCATCTAAAAAGTATGACCCTTTTATACCAATGATGGTTACATGATTTACATGGAGATTTGAGTTACTATGAACTCGCATCCCCACATAGATGCGCAATACTACTCCAAAAATATATACGAGCTCTTATGTTTTTAAAACATACTGATTCTGTGATTTGAGATTAGTTCTCAAAACTTAGATTAAAAGCTCTCTTGGAAATCATAGTTCCCTGCTTGTTTCATTTCATAAAACTATTACTTTTGTCTTTAAACAATCCCAAAGTCTCTTTACTTGCTAAATGTGAAAACATTTTTAACTCTTAGGGATTACTTATCCCCCTTATAACTCTTTACTCTAGCTTAACTTGTAACTTAAGTCTTTAAACAAAGTTAAAAAGGTTTGTTGAAGACTCTTGAAAACTTTAAGAACTCAATGTGACTTGTTTCTTGACTGTTAGACTTGACTCTTAACTTCTTTGACTTTGATCTTAACTTTCCTTGAATTGAATTATTGATTCAAGGATCATTATCTCATGTTTATGGATTATTTCATGATGTTTAGATGTACTTTAGAGTATGGAATCAACTAGGAATGATAGATGCATCACTTAGGATCTAATACGAAAAGATGGGGGAGAAATGGGAAATACAGGTGACC
The DNA here is from genome assembly GCA_016801875.1 of Solanum sitiens. Taxonomy (NCBI): domain Eukaryota; kingdom Viridiplantae; phylum Streptophyta; class Magnoliopsida; order Solanales; family Solanaceae; genus Solanum; species Solanum sitiens. The sequence continues at coordinate 44,367 of JABWTJ010000573.1, read as the reverse complement.
CTGGCGCTCTGAGAGGCGCGGGGCGCCAGAGTCTAACGGACAGAGTCTGTCCTGAGGGGCTATGGTAGGTGCGGTGCCCCAAGGCTTGTCAGACAGGTTTTCAGAATTTTCTTCTCCAATTTTCAACTCTAAACCTTCCAAACGTCCATGGATCTTCCCCCAAAACACTTAGGATCACTAATATACTCAATACCCAATAGTTTAGACTCGTAAAACAACCCGAAAACACGAAACAAAATCACTAAAGGTACACTACAACTCTATAAACAAGGATTCATCAATTGTTCATCAAGAACTTCAAGATTTATCATTCAATCAATAAAAAACTTGTTGAATTTAAACATGTTGGTGTGTGGGTGAACGAACCCAACACAGACAGAGCCCACATACATCGATAGGGATCACCCCCGATTAATTCCACTAGAATCTCTTGGCGTTCTTGGTGAAATCTTGCTCTTTTCTCCCTTCTCCTTCTTCTCTTCTCTTTTCTCCCAAACCCTAAGCGTAAAAAGTATTTCCTAATCTGAACCAAAACTTGGTTTTACTCCTATTAAACCTTTAAAACAAATGAGGAAATAGTAGGGTAAAAAGACTACTTTAACCTTACTAAAATTTGGATTTGGACTTTCCTCAGTCTAACAGCTCCGAAACACATATCTCCCTCATACAACATCAAAAATGTGCAAACTTGGCGTCATTGGAAAGATCCTTCAAGGGCTTTCCAACCATATAAAGAACTCACACTAACTCCTCCTGAGTTGGGAGGTAGGGCGGTTCAAAAATGACCAAAAACTCACTTTTACACTTAGGAAATTTTCCAAATTTCCCTATTTGTTTCCAAAAATGATTATTCTTGATTTCTTAGCTTATTCTTAGTTATTTTAATTTACGAGATGTTACAGAATTATGGACATGAACGACTCAATTCAAGGTTTTAAATAACCATGCATAGAACTCAATACTTAGAACTCAACAACTCCCGAACTCAAGGAGTCAATGATACTACTCATCTCAAGAATGCTCGACTCGGAGGGTTCATGCAAAATTTATGGGCATGAACGACTCCACTCAAGGTTCAAAATATCAATAAAGAACTCATGTATACGACTCTTCTCATTCTCATACTTACTTTCTCAAAAGATAGTTCAAATTGATGTTGGTCTCAAAGGTTTCACAATTAAACTCAAAGTTTTCCTTAGATTCAATTACTCAACCTAAATACAACTAATCCACAACACTCAAAGAATCATTATAATCTCAAGAAATCATCAAAACCCCATCAAAACAACATTTAAAATGAACTTTAAGAACACTTCTCTAGAACTTAAATCCTTCAACTTTTTAGAGTAAAATCACACTGAAAATAACATGTTTCGCGTGTGGATGAACAAACCCAACACTATGGAAGCTTACATACCTCTTAGGGATTAAACCCGTGGAAAAATTCCGCAACAACACGCAAGAATCTCGACGAATACTTGATCCTCTCCTCTTTTCTCCTCTTTTCTCCTCTTTTCTCCTCTTTTCTTTTCTTTTCTTTTCTCTTCTTGAACTCTCAACTAAAACACTAGGCGTATATTAGGATTACAAAGATGAATCTAATAGGATTATACCCCTAAAATATTACTAAAAATGAATTAAATCTGATTGGATAAGGAAAAGACCAAAATACCCCTCACTATTTTCGGCTAACTTTCCTTGACTAGACGTCCTAACTTCAAAAGGCCATATGTCACTCATTCGAATTTGAAACTTAGCAAACTTGGTGGCGTTGGAAAGATAATTCAAAGAGATTTCCTATGGTATCTTGTATAACACATAATTCATCATGTGCTAGGAGTTATGGTCGACTGAAGTTGACCCAAAACTCATACTTAGCTTAACTCTTCAAATTTCATATTTTTGTTATTTCCAATTTAGTTTTTTTAGAACTCAATATGCTACATCTAGTGACCTGACCTATTAACTTAGAAATTTTAATTCCTTGGCAAAAACTTACTCACTACGAAGGATAGTTCGAGTTTTAGTTTTAAAAAAAATTCAAGGGTGTTACAACAATGAAGTATTTGCCTTTTGTTTGCTATATTTCTCTTGGTTTTGATTCTTTTTTGATGGGGGATATTTTTTTGCAGAAGAAATAGCAAAAGAAGAAGATGAAGGAGAAGAAATGAGCAAGAAAGATGTAGGGAGAAGGGGCTCACCGTTAAGTTTTAACATTTTTTTTTAATGTTTTCACTTAGTTTTTAGGGATAAGGACCAAACTGATCTTCTTTTATATTACATTAAGGATCATGTGGATCATGTGGAATATATTAAGGATCAACATGAAACAACCCTCAACCCTCATACATGAAAGACCATTTTGATCATTTCCTCTATTTATGGACTCTCTAGAAGGTTTAATTTTTAAAATCATTTTTAATCATTAATATATAAATTTAAATTTATGGTTTTAAAGGTCCAACACACACCTACTTTTACACAATCTCTAAATATATCATATTATCCATTAATTTTTTTGAAAAAATTGCTTTGTTTTAAAATAAAAATAAAAATAAATTTCAACCAAAACTAATTATCCCTAAAATTCCTCTCCCACTTGCTTAACTTCCTATTCCAAAAAACTCAATTGTATTATTTCGTAAATTTAACAACATAACTAGGTATTTTCTTTAGTTTTTTCAGTGAAAAAAATGTTTTCAATAAAGGAGAGTAAAAGCAATAATAATTCTTATCATTCATGAGAAGGTAAGTTTTTGCACATTTCCTGTCTTTTTCTTTTATTTTATGTGGATTACAATATTTGTACTTTATTTTGAAAGTTTTAGATCTTGAAGACGAGCAGTTGATTTTTTTTAAAAAAATAATAAAGAAAGATGATTTGTAGTTCATATTTTTTTTTTGAATCTATGAATTTTTTTATGCAGGTGAGTAATGATGAGTGTTGATCGTATTTCATATTATTATTATTTTCGTACTGAATTCAAACTTAAATTCATTCATTTTCTTCATTGTAATTTTATTCTTTTGATTTTAATGACACTAAATTACGTAATTGAAAATAACACATTTTGTCAAGTATAAAACAACTTATTAATAATTATGTCAAATGTTGTGCTAATAGAAAAACATTGAAATGAAAGATAAAATAAATATATGCTCACTGCATACTTCATATATTTTATTTCTTTAATTTTATAATTTAAAATTTTGAATGCATTGTTTCAAATTAAAAATTATAAATATTATACCATTATTTTTCAAAAAAATAATTATTAATGACAATCAAAATTTAAATAGCAGTTATAAAACTTTCCACTACATTCCCACTTATACACATACTCTAAAAACTTATTAAGAAAATATTAACAAATTCAACAAAAATCATAAAAAAATAATATATATTTGCAAACTCACTAAATGTGGTTACTACAAAATAGTAAATCGGGCTTTTTACTCTATTTAATGAAACTATAATGTTAATTTTTGTTTCATATGGTGATTAAATTAATTAATTTTCTTTATTAATACAATCATGTTAGTAATAAAATACCTCTAATTTCATCATCAATAACAACAAACTTAATGTTCTTATTATAACTATTACAGCTTTTTAAAATCATTATCATTCTGGTCAGCCAATTTAAGAATTTATATATTTTAAATCTTGCATAAGTCACATCACAAGTAATTAAAACTTATGACATTTAATACGCGCAACGCGCAGGTATTAATACTAATTTTTCTTAAAAAATATTGTTTCTAAAGACGGATGTCGAGTTTTATACATGTAAAAAAAATACTATTTAACATGGATCATATATATATATATATATATATTCACAATTTTTTTGACAAGCACATTTAACATGTTCCAACAACAGAAAATTTCATATTTGATTAAGGAAAAACGGACAAATATATCCATGAATTATTGTAAATGGTATGCAGATACCCTTCATCATACTTTTGGTACATTGGTGCCCCTGCCGTCAAAAAACTAGAGCGTATATGCCCTTCAGTCTAACTGAAGACTAAATAGGGACATATGGCGCAATCTTATCCATTGATCCGATGTCGGGTCGGTGTGTAAGATTATGACATGTGTATGCCCATTAGTATAAAGGGTATATATACTCTACTTTTTGGACGGCTGGGGCACCAATGTCCGTAAAGTATGACGAATGGTATCCGCATATTATTTACGATAGTTCGGGGGTATATTTGTCTCTTTTCCTTTGATTAATATTGATATGTATAAAATTTTATTTCTTTACTGTTATATGTCATTAATATATTTTTCTACTAAGATTAAACTTTGAATCCTATTCGAGTCAACGGCTATTTACTGTACATATGAATGATTTGATTTCACTTAAAATTTTAAATGTTGTAAAAACATTAATATATTTTCCTACACTAAGCCACATTCATTAATAAGCGTTTGTCATGTTTGCTACATTTAAAAAGGATGTCATGTTTGCTATATTTAATAAGCGTCGTGAGAGTTTGTACAATTACAGAATGCAATGTTGACATTAGAATAACGATGGTTTACCCTACTAATAAGCCTTATTCATTTTTTCACCATAAAGTTAATGCAATTATTTATCGTTTTCAAAATGTTGATATGCAGTTAAGTGAAAGTACAAATCTAGAAGCGAACGCTGCAAAATAAAGTGAATCGATTCAAAAATAGGCTTGAAGAACTTAATGTCATAGAAGACATTGTGATTGTTAAAAAAACTCTTATCACCAAATGACAGAAACAAGACAAAAAGATTGGTGAGAGTCGATTGAGCAGCTCAATACAAATGAAGTGTTTAGATTTGAAATTTGACTAAATGAATCTAGTTCTAATATACACCATCGTTTGAATCAATTAGAAATTGAAGCTTCATCCTCAATGAGATAGAAATCCTTAATAAGGTGTTATTTTCTAAAAAGTTCTATTTCAATAATGCTATAAACATTATTATGATATGATTTTGATTAAGTGAAATTTACTAAAGTATACTACCTAAGACTTTTATTAACAAAGTATCAATATACTTATATTTAATTACAAACTATGTTTTTAAATTACATACATACAAAATATTTAATTTTTTATTTTATTTATTTTTTTCGGAATTTTTTGACTGTTAGTAGTTTGTCATATTATGTGGAGTGTAATTAAGTATTGAATTTTATCATATATTCTCTCTCTTATTAAACACACCTATAATCACACGTTTTTTTTATTTCTTTTTTTTATGTTATGTAGCTATTCTTAAGATTCCTTCTATATAAATATTTGTGGTACCAATAAAGTTGGTACAATACTATAACTGAGTTATAGTTCCTAGAAATATTACAAATTCATTTTCACACGTTTAAGTATTTTTTAATTCCTTCTACGTTTTGTAGTCATTTTTTTTCGTATTGAGTTATTTCTTTTATTTAAAGATTTTTTATCGTACCAATAAAATCGATACATTCATCAATAACTGAGTTATTTCCAAGAAATTTCTCTCTAACATTGCATCTTTTCTTCTTCACTTTCGTTTTTTATCTCTCTTCAGTTTCATTTTTCATCTCTCACATAAACCTTACGTATTCTCTTCTTCACTTTCATTTTTCATCTGAATTAATCAGTGTCCTCGCCATAATTCGATGGAGAAGATGCCGCACAAAAGTCCTAGGGTTAACAAATTTGATGTTATCGTTGATAGCACACCCATAATATGTAGAGGTGACAACAAATCATTGATAGAATTAACGAGTGTGTCACACTATCGATTTATTATCATCCAACAAAGTTCAAAAAAATAATGATTCTTATTTTGGTGCAAAGTTGAATGGTAAAAAAAATTGTCAGTAGTTCATTATCCTCATGACAACAATCTTGAGGATGAAATTCTCCTTTCTAAAAGATTACGAGTAAATAGTGAACAGTGTTCAAAGGTATATATTTATTTTTTCATTTCTTGGTGACACATGCAAGTTTTTAATTTTGTGCTTATTAGAAAGATGTTTAACAGTCAATAAATTTTCTGGTGTAGAAAGTTTATGTGGTTTTCGGGAGCAAAGGTAGAAAAGGTGTAAATTTAAAAGGCGTTGGTGTGATTAGTAAGAAAAGGAAAAAGACGACACAACCACGAAAGGTAAGTTTTCATTTTCGTTTATTATTGTTGAATTGATTATTTTACTGTTTGACGCAAATGTTTCTTAGTTTATATGATAAAGATTTGCATTTTCTTAATATTAAAATTTATTAATATTAACATATTATTTTTTAGATTAAGAAGAAACAGTCGTGATGGTGTTCGTATGTCAATATCAATGTTTTTTATTATATAAAAAACTTTTCGAAGATTGATAGTGTCCATTTGTTTAGAGCGTCACCTTTTGGTTATTTTCTAGATTTACCTCTGGAAGTCCAACCACAGATTATTAGAAGTTTGGTCCATCATTTATCTAACAGAAAAGGGCAAAAAATACCCCTGAACTAAAAAAAAAGGTTTAAAAATACCCTTCATCCATCTTATGGTCTAAAAATACCCTTCTACTCATTTTTTTGGTCTAAAATTACCCTTCCATCCACTTTTTTGATCACTTATACCATTGCAACTAACAACCCTCTCTCTTTTTTTTAAAAAATATTTATTATCTGTCATTTTCTTGTTGGATGAAATAAAAATTCACCTCTATTAATTTTTTTCATAATTTATCCAAATCAAAACAATTCATCTTTTCAGGATCAAAAATATATTTTTTTTAAATCTAGTAATTTCTATTTTTTACAGCTTTTTTTCAAAAAAAAAAATGATTTAAGAGCCCTGACACCCCCCAACCCCACCCGAGGGCGTGAGAGCTCCCCCCCCCCCCCCCACCGAGGTGTGTAAGAGCCCCCCCCCCCAACCCAAACACTGTCTGCGAGTCACCCGTAAACCCACCCCATAGCCCAAGGAGGACGGCACCCTGCCCACTTCCCCCGAGGGGATAGGGCCCATTGCAATACCTCAGCCCCGGAGGAAAGAGGAAAGCCCTTACCCCACCCACCACAGAACCTCGAGGCACCTTGTACCTATGCCCCATCACCCCCCCCACCCAACAAACAGAGGGAGAAAGTCCTCCAGCCCCCCGACGGCTTGCAGGCTCCTGCCCCAATACCCTCAGCCCCGAGGGGCGAGGCGTCAAGCCCTCCCCCCTACCCACCCCTCCCCCGAAGTGCTCGAGGCGGCCCTGCCCCTAGCCCCACTATCACCCCCCAGCCCCCGAGGGCTTCAAGCGGCTTGCTCTATCTTTCCCCAGCCCACAAGGGCTCGAGGCGCCCAGCCTTCCCCCTTCCCCCTGCCCCCCGAGTGCTTGAGGCGCCTTGCCCCAAGACCCCGCCCTGCTCCCCTAAGGCTCGAGGCGCACTGCCCCGAGCCCCCCGCCTCGCCCCCCGAGGGCTCGAGGCGCCCTGCACCGAGCCCTCGCCCCATCGAGCACGTAGAAGGCTCAAGCGCCCCCCTAGAGGGCTCGAGGTCGAGCATGCTGAGGGGTCAAGCCCCCCCCCCCCCAAAGAACTCGAGGCGCCAAGCACGCGAAGGGCTCGTGGCGCCGAGCACACGGAGGGTTCGAGGCTCCGAGCACTTAGAGGAATCGAGGCGCCGAGCACTTGGAAGGCTCGAGGTGCGAGCACGCAAAGGGTTCAAGGCGTCGACCACCCCTCTCCCCCGCACACACACCCCAAAGGACTCGAGCATGCGGAGGGCTCAAGCCCCCCCCCCCCCAAGGACTCGAGGCTCCGAGCACTTGGAGGACTCGAGGCGCCAAGCACTTGGAAGGCTCGAGGTGCGAGCACGCAAAGTCCTCTAGACTTGAGGCTTTCGGACTGAGCAGCATTCGGAAAAGCTGATGTTGCTACTTGAGCATGACCAGGGTGCTGCTAGAAGACAACAGAAAAAGGAAAATATGATATTGATGACGATAAGCAGATGCATATGAATCTGTAATATTGAAATTCAGATTGCTTACTCTGGACTGCAGGTCATAAATGTTTCTAAGACATTTACCTTAGCACGATCAATATTTAGAAGAGCCAATGCAGGTTTTGAATAATACTCAACAGTTTTCTTGTCACTGAATGATTTACTAAATAAAACAAGTTTTCCAGCAACTCCAAAAATAATAAAAATCAGGGATAAAGGTAATATATATAGTACCCAAATATATTTCAACAACTGGTAGTTCAATGTCTGCAATTGCAGAAAGTATTATCATGTACCAATATAATTTCATAATTGACCACAAGGAAAGAAAAAAACTATAGTGGTGGAGCAAGGATTTTCATGCTATCTGGCTAGTGTGCAGGGGATTCAACAAGTTTACAAATAAAATGATATTTCACCTATATACACAATACAATGTTTTGGCAAGAAGACCATTAGCACTAGCACTAGCCCATTAAAGGTTTCATTAGTTCTCTACTTAAAATATCTAATCTATGTCAAGATTTTCCTCCTCGCATTAGCCTCAATCTTTGGGCTTGCCCTTAGTAAGTAAAAACTCAGGAAAAACTCCCTTACCTCGAAACTGACACCAGCATTGCTTTCTACAGTAATTGTAGTTTCATTATTGACCTCTTGGACAGAAGATCCAACTGTTCACTATCAGTCAATACGACGGTCTGGAAACTCCTCTCTAGTTCTTCATTACTGGAACTTGCATGAGGCATCCCATTGGGTATGCCAACAACAACTTCTGGAAGCTGGTCAACTCCATTTCCAAAGCCCAACCCACTTCCAGAAACATCTATGTTATTGACAACATCCATCATGCTCTATAATGTTTCAAAATTTGCAACCACAACTCCGCATGTCAAAACCACAAACACAAAATGCCTCATGAGTCATGATTAAAACAGGTGTTTTTAAAGTATAATCAAACCCCAATAGTAGGCTCTAAAGAAATGCAATCTCATACTCTAAAAAAAAAACAATCCAACAGAAACAAATTGTATATAGAGTATTACCAACCACAAAAAGCTCAACTTTCAAAAAATTCGTACTTTTGAACACTACGAAATCTCATCTAATACTTCAATCACTTCATTCTTCAAACAAACTAACAACACAAATCAAAACTCGGGCTTTGCATAAAGTCAATACCATTTCATACTGAGCAGAGAAACAAGGTAAAATTACCCGACAAATCAAGTCTTTCCATCAACTACAATCCAATTCCAATTATGATGTGGATCTTGGGTATCCATTCCACTCTATTCAAGTTCATCTATGCAAAGTCTCAGCAAAGACCACAAACAAAGAACTCAAAACCCCAAATCCAAATACAGTAGACCGACACTTTCTCTACTTAGATCTCCAACCCCAGTAAAACTGTCCAAATAACAAGACAAATGTTCTTAGATTGACTTCACAATGCAAGACAATCAAGCTTCACTGATGAAAGCAGAGGGCTAACCTCTTTCCTTTTCTCAGCTCTTTCATCAAACTTGAAACTGATATTGTAGGTTGGAAGAGTACCTACTTTGCAAGGTTTGGCATCTGATGCAGCAGGACTGAAAAACTTTTATGAGAAGCCTCCTCTCTAGCCTCTGAAAATAATACTTTGCAGGACTGAAAAATTTAGGTTAGTTGACCAATAGCCTATTGGAACTGAGTGTACTTTTTTGTATGAGAAAATAACCAAGAGTAAAACTGAAACAAAGAGCAAATGCACCTGTTCTTACATCACGATATGTTGTCATATTGGTGTCCATGGTATCGAGAACAAGTTGCTACAGCTATGTATCCCCTCGAAGCATATGCCTGAATCCAAAAAAGAAAAAAGAGAATTGTACATTGAATTGTCATTCATTGCTTCTGCTCGATGGTAATACGGGGAGTACTTTTGAGAAAACAGAATATCACCAATAGTAATACCCGTAACCACTCTTTACATTTGTTTGTACTATGCAGGAAGACAATAGCTGGCCTCTTTTTCTTATCGGTTTCCTTCATGCTTAATACCAAGGCAGGCAACTGCCCTTGCTCTCTTTCCTGGAAACAGTGAGTTCATGTTCAATACTTATAGCTGGAGACATTGAGAATATTACTTCTGAAAAATGAGTATTTCCACATCTATCTTCATTCAATTAATCAGATGCTTTTCTAAATGAAACATATATAATTGAAGCAGACACTTTATTTGACTGTTATGCTTAGTCTTTTTAAATTATCGCGGAACCACTGCATAGCGAGCATCCAATTCAAAGAGATGAAAAGAGATAAAAGGGTAAGCATTTTTATACCTCGCAGGCCCATTGTAGTGCATAATTTATCAAAGTTGACAATTTTATCCCCTGATTCCAAGTCTACAAGTAAACCTCTCTTGCATATAACTGCTGCAAGAATCAAAAGTAGATAAATTTTATAAATAGATGTTATAGTGAAGATGAAATGCTAGAACAAGGACTATACTGCTGAAAAGATCAAGACCTGCTGCTTTGACATGTTCTGAGATGTAGAGGGTGCTACACGCCTTCTTCTCGATGGAATCAACTGCAGCCAATTCATGGTCATCTATGTATTCGACCTCCGGAGTTCTTACTCTGTCAGAAGTTGACAGATTCATCCATGGAGACTAATGATCCATCTGAGTGAGATGGAGAAATGTCCATGCTGCAAGTTGCAGGAACATGAATGACAGTGATCTTAGGCACACAACTGCATCACTTCTTTGAATAGAAACAAGTTTTTCTGCTTGGCAGTAGGAACATTACTGTTGCAAGTAGAAATGTTCTTAATGGTTACAATCTTGGATGTACATGGTTGCCTTCCAAAGACAAAAATGACTCGAAGTTAGTTAGTCACAACTTCAGATACAAGAAGCAATCTTTTTCAATGTAGGAATTGCAAAACAACTTATTAAGCAAAAGGTTCATCAAACTGTGAAAACTCAAAATTATCAAAGTTGCCATGTTACTGTTTCAAAATAACAGAAAAACAAAAGATGCAGTAATCCTAACTTGAGTTCATCCAATTCATCCAATCTAATCTGAAACAAAAAATTTAGAAAAAGAAAATAGAATAATAGAAAAACATTAGCTGATTTAGGATAGATGAGTGACCAATGACTACAACGGATATATTTCAAAGGGCTGCGAGTGATCCTTGAGTTGAAAGTAGTGTCCATCAATGCTTTGAATGGATAGGTGTTCCAAATCAATGAAAAATCTAGAACACTTCCATCCGACCAGCTGATATATCGTGGCTTTACTGATTTAGGAGATGCAGCACAAGGGGAAAAATGATGTACAACGGACCTGATGATAAAAGATCAGTTCTGGCAGCTCTTCCACTTGGACATAATGCTTCGTTGGGCTTTCTGGCTGATATGTCAATGAGGCAAGTGGCTAGCACGTTCTCCTTTAAGGCCATAAAAGTGAGTCGCATGGAAGCAAAATTGTCCTGAGGCTTCCTGCAGAAGGTATCTACAAACTTCCATAACTTGGACCGCTTCTTCTCTTCTGTACCCACTGGAAAGGCTAGCCATTACGCTAAATTTTATGTCTTCCCCACCAACACTGCTAATAACAAAATCATAAATTCAATTAAAAAAAACAGTGAATGTGTACATAAGGAAAGGGTGCTAGGACTGTAAATAGTATACAAGATCACAACAATGTATTTTCCAGTTGTTAGAAATTTGTACTTATATCAGAACTTGAATCAGGTAAGTTGATGATGAGCCGTTCCTCTCAACAAACCATCGTTGTGGTTCAAACATTAAATTTAAAGGTGCTCTGTCAAATACCATAATAGAAGCAGTGTAACAAGAAACAACAAACACAGATTATGACAAACCAAAGGCATATTTTGTGTTGAGATGATTAGATTGAAACCCGCAACAGCATAAAGGTGAGAAAATTGAACATCACCTGCCTATGATAAGCATGAACATTTGGTGCATTATCAATGTTCAATCAATCTGGTTATTGCATTTCAAAAAAAGGAATAGATGAAACACCAGATTACCCCCATCAGATGCACATGCTCGGGTGGTTAACACCCTCCACCTCCAACTCTAAATTTGTAGGGTTCGAATCATCAGACAGAGCAAATTGGTGAAGAGGGGTATATTCATCTTTAGTTGAGATTTTCATCCTAAATTCTTGAAATCGGAAAGCCCCTCCCATTCTCAACCATCAAGAAATCTTACAATTGAAGGTAAAGGTTCATAGTAAAAGTGCAAAATAATACACAGAACAGAAATGAATCCAGAAGGAAACATCAATAAAGATAGAAAAATCACAGAATTGATTTGACCAACTAAGATTTTCAGAATTCAACAAGGTGCTAAAGAGTGACTTGATTCTATTTCTGTTGGTCTGGGTTATATTGAAGATTAAGTAATATCCCTTGCAGTTGAACTAAAGGATAAAATCCGCCAGCTGCAGTCCATCCTATTGGTAACTGATCAATTTTTCTCTGTTGAAGCACCTTTTCTGCTCCCTCTTCTCCTTATCAGTACTACAAATATCTTCTAGTATTATATTTGCTTATCCTGCTATTTTTGGTTTAGATACTTTCCTTATCATCATTGCTTCCATTATCAACAATCAAGAAATATTACCGTTAAAACCAAAAATCTCCAATGCCCAGAACAGAAATGAAGCAAGAAGTAAACAGAAATGAAGATAGAAAACACACAAAGTTGATTCGACCAACTAAGATTGAATCAAAAGTTTATTCATAAATTCTTGAAATTCGAAAACCCCCTGCCCCTCCTATTTCCAACAATCAAGAAATCATACAATTAAAATCAAAGGTTCATAGTAAACCCAGAAATATCAGTGAAGCAAGCTTGAAATCGGAAACCCCCACCTCCACCCCACCGAGTTTCTATCAAGAAATCTTACATGTAAAACAAGAAATCAGATGGAAACATCTTAAATTGATGAAATCAGAAACCCCCACCCGTCCCAATTTATAAGTAAAACCAGAAATCACAGTGAAGCAAACTTGCACTGGAAACCCCATTTTCAACCATCAAGAATATCACTATAGATAGAAAACTTACATAATAAATTCGACGATGACAATCTTTCTTCTTTCTTGGCTATGCTTCCCTTTGGCAATTGCGAGATATAGAGACATCAACGGTCACTAATGCTAATGAGCCTTTGGGCTTAGGAAATTACAATGTAAACCAGAAAGAACATCAATATCGACGATGGCATTCCAATTTATTGCTTTACAGACGTTGGGCAATACTCATATCCCCACCCCCACCCCATACTCTTTAAGCTGGTCAGACTGGCTTAAAAATTAGTTTTTGACTTATTTAAGTATTTGATAATTTTCAAAATAATTATTTAAAATTTAAAAAAAATTATTTTAAGTCAAGTTAAAAAATTGAGAAGGGGTATTTGTTTGTTTTTTAGCTTAAAAGCTCTTTTAAGTTAATCAAATATTTTACTTTTGTCCTTATTTCTTTTATTTTTATTATTATTATTATTTTATTATTATTATTAATATTATTATTATTATTATTATTTATTATATTATTATTATTATTATAATTATTATTAGTATTATTAATATTTTATTATTTTATTATTATTATTATTATTTATTTATTACTCTTTATTATTATTATTATTATTATTATATATTATTATTATTATTATTATTATTATTATTTATTTTATTATTATTATTATTATATATTATATATTATTAAATATTATTATTTATTATTATTATTATTATTATTTATTATTATTATATATTATTACTATTATTATTATTATTTATTATTATTATTATTATTTTATATATTATTATTATTATTATTATTATTATTTTCATATTGTTATATTATTATTTTATTTATCATTATTATTTATATTTAATTATTATTATTATTATTTTATTATTATTATGATTATTATTATTATTATTATTATTATTAATATTATTATTATTATATATTATTATTAATATTTTATTATTTTATTATTATTATTATTTATTTTATTATTCTTTATTTTTATTATATACTATTATTATTATATATTATATATTATTATTTATTTTATTATTCTTTATTATTATTATACATTATTATTATTATTATTATATATTATATATTATATATTATTATTATTATATATTATATGTTATATATTATTATTATTATTATTTCATAGTATTTTATTATTATTATTATTATTATTATTATTATTTATTATTATTATTTATTATTATTATTATTATTATTATTATTATTATTATTAAAATCAACTTTTATCATGTTAACAGCTTTTAAGGGTATTTCAGACATTTGATTAAAAAAAGTGTTTAGCAGCACTTATTTGCCAAACATATCAACAACTTTTTTTTTTAACTTCAGCACTTTTATCCAAACACATAACTACTTATTTTAAAAATAAGTTCCAACACTTTCAAAAGTACTTTTTAAAAGCTACTTTTTTAAGTCCATCCAAACGGGCTCTTTCTATTCAAACCATTTTTACAAAATATAAAAGAAATAGAATTTTCTCGCTTCCTCTTCTCTCCAACGTTCTTCTCTTCTTCTTCCTTAGAAAATCCGATTATCTACGAATATTCTCCTAATTATCTTCTTTCTCATCTCCGGTCGTCACTCTCATTCTGAACTGAAGGTCGTATTCTACTTAAAACGGGTAAGTCTTTTTTTAAAAGATTTTACAATTTTTGAACAACACATTCTTGATACTAAGTTCATTCTTGGTTTACACTTTGTTTGGATCATTGTTACCTATTATTTCATAATGTAAATAATTGTATTGTACTCTATTATACTGTATTATAGGATAGATACAATGTTTGGTTAGACTGTATTATTTGTTGTTGTTTAATAACATTTTAATTATTTGGTTTAATTGTATCGTACTGTAATGTAATTTATAATTTATTAAAATATCCTTAATTATTTTAGGGTAAGAAGTTTGACTAGATTTAAATAATTAAGATAAAGGGTAAAATAGTATTTTGAAATATTATGTAAAGATATAATTGGAAAAAGAAATTAAGTAACAATGGGAACACACCAAATCGATTGTTCCATAAAATAGGGGTTTTCATTGTTACGTAACAATAAAATTTAACAATATAGTACAATACATTTTAAGTAACAATCAAAACAAACATTGTAGGTATAGTAACGATACAATACAATACAATGGATAACAATGATCCAAACATAGTGTTAATGAACAAGACATCGTTCTATCGATGTGAAAATTGAGTAATGGTGTAATGGTACATATTATATATTATTTTTAAAAAAAATCGACAAATCCAAAAAACTACTAATTTGAAGAAATGTATATGTATTGTTGTTGTTCAGTGAAAACTCGTTTTTGTTCTTTTTTGACCATTTTGTTCATATAATTATAGAAATATAGTGCGTTCAGTTGTTGAACATACATTTCAGTTGTTGAAAGATGTATGGTATGTTGCAACATATTAGTGATATTTTGGTACATATTCCAGTATACTTGTCATATGTTGGAACAGGTCACCTATGTGTTAAAGCAACAAAATTATCATCTGTAGTAAAAGGTTACCCATATATTGAAACAAAAGATTAATTCATCTGTGACTACAGAAGATTCATCTGTGTCAACAAAAGGTACATCTATGGCAAAAAAGTATTCATCTGTGTCAATATAAGTATAAATTGTTACCCCTTATTATTTCATAATCAGTTGTAATTCTCAACCTTTTTTATTTACCCTGTAGATAAAATATCACTTCATCTGTGGCAACAACTCAATCTTTTAATGGATTGCTTCCTCTTCTAACATCAAACGCTCTTTTTGTCGATGCAAAGAATGTGAGCAACAACATGATTATTTTATTAGTCATGTTAAAGAACTCACTGATATTCTTAAGGAAATGACATATAATATTGATGTCGAGACATCGAAGAAGATTTCACAACCTATGAAGTTTAGGAGGTTGAAAAAATCAATTTCAGAAAAAAAATCAATGACTAATGCTTCAGTATCTTCGTCAACCGTAAAAGACAAGGAGAAGGATAAAGAGAAATATAAAGAGAAGAAAGTCGTCAATGCGATGTGAAGCAACTATATCCATTTGAAGTTCCACATTGTCGGCGAGGGCCCAACTGAACTAGTATCATCCTTCTGGCAATTGATAAACGAGATTTTTTACAAGTATCATGCAAAAAAGTAGTCATTCAACTATTATTAGTATTTTTTGATGTCCACTAAATAATTATTTATAATGTTTACACAACTACAAAAAAGACAAGGATGATCAATCCTTAGTCAATTGCTCAAAATTTGGATTCAAATAATTTGATTTTGTAGTTACATTTTTGAAGAACAAAGACTGATTCTATATAATGTATCAACCCAATAGGTGTTGGAACGATGAGGTAAATTCATGCTCAGTTATATTTTGATTAATTAGGACATACTCATACATACAAATAATTGATACATAAATACACTTGTTGATACATCTATGCAACATGTGGATGTCATTTTGTACAATTTGCAGAAGAAGTCGAAGCAACAGAGTCATTCTAAATATTGATATACCACTACTAATTGTTTTTTTTAAATATACATTGACAATGTTAGTGTTGTTCCTCAAAATGAGAATTAAATCGTTGACATTATCAAAGAATTTAGTATACCCACTAGACTACATTGACACCTCACAGATAAGGTTTATGTCCCTGTAAATTGTAACAAAGAGTTTCATTAGGTCATGGTTGTCATTGTGTTGAAGGAACGGTGCATAAAGGTGTATGATTTGATGTCCTCTTCTAGGACTAATAGAAAATTATTCTCCGAGGGTCAAAAGTTGTCTATAGTGTTGCCAAAGTACCTTGAATCCAACATATTTTTTGAGCAAAAAGACGGAATCAACTTGTCAGTTCTTGAATCTTAGCGGGGCAGGATCAAATCTTACTCATTCGAAATAAATAATGTTACTGATATTGCCCAACAAACAAGCAATATTTTGTACGTATCACATTATTTTTTTGTCTTACCACTATCGTAGTGTGATTGCTCGCGGGAAGTAACCCACATTTTCTCTACAAGTTTGCCATAAACTTTCTGACAAAATTACGAATCAAAGCATTTTCTCTAAAGTATTTATCAACAAATAGAGCAAATCTCCAACCAGTAATAGTGGAATCGTCAAAAAACTCAAATACAGTGAGGATTTTGGGGTGGCGATGATGCTGAAGCGCTATGGTTGGGATTATTGAGGTGAATTTAGCGAGTGCTCAATTTTCTAAACATTCACTTTCACAAGGGCAAAGGTTTGTGAAATTTACAGCAACGAGCGTGATTCTCGATGATGACAAAAAATATAGGATCAATTGTACAGCACCGCTGGATGAGAAGGTGGTGCAGCTGGGATAATAGTTAATTTGTATAAGTCATGGGTAAATTGGGTGGATTACACGACAATGTTTTTTTTTTGAATTTTGGGTAAAATAATTGGTCAAATCGGGTTGAGCCGTAAGATTGTGCCTCGTGTATCAGATAATTCTTCTGTTAGTGTGAGGGGAAAATGTGCATTAGTTTTTGGAAAACAAGGACACTAATGAACGAAAAGTATGACTGAGGGTATTTATATACATTTAATGATAATTTCAGGGGTAGATTTATTAATTTTCCAAAATAAGTTGTTTATTTATAAAAAATCCTCCACCATCTTTACAAGTTTTAGTTATTGATTCTTAGAAATGATGATTTTCATCTTATTTAGCTTAAATATTTTTGGGTGTGCATTTTCGTGATTGTGTCGTGTGTTTTTAAAATTAAACTTTCATCTTATTTAATTTTTTAAGAAAACTTCCGTTTTGTTTAACTTTAAAATAAAATTTCCATCTTATTTAGCTTAAAAGTAAAAGTTTCATCTTATTTTAGTTTTAAAATAAAACTTTCATCTTATTTAGCTTAAATATAAAACTTCCATTTTAAGTTTATCAAAAGTAAAAAAAAAATCATTATTAAAGTTATCTACATGGATTGGTTATAGTCTTGTTATGCCTCAGTCGATTGTAGAACTAGGATCGTTCGATTTTAGTTTCCAAGCGAGTCAGTCTTAGAGTGGAAAAGTAGTAGCTCAAGTGTTATTGTCACACCCATTTTTTTGCATGTGGCGGTAGTTATTTTTTCCATTTTAACTGACGGTATTGATTAAGAATTATGTTTTTTTCCAGAGCCGCCACTTGGAATTGAGTTATGGTGTTCCAAGTTACCTTTTCTTTTTAATTCCTAACCAAAAGAAAATGACTCTTTATTTTGGTCTGCAGACCAGAAATTTAGGTAAGGAATTCTATTGACCAATGAGAAAGTATTAGGTATCCCTCGAGTCCCGTGGTTTTAGCACGGTCGCTTTTATTGACTTATGCTTATGTTAAATTATTACTATTATTGTTTTCAATATATTATTATCGGCCATTATTTGTTTGCATTTTCTTTACTGTTGAACTTTTTATTTGGTCTTATCCTAGATGCGTAACCACATTCATGGTCTTAACATTTAATAACTTAGAAGCATAACTGCTTTCTTCTCTCGAGTGCATCACCTAATAATCTCAGTTTACACCTTTTGATTTAAATTAATAAAAGCTAATTATTAAAATAATTTGGTCAAGGTGTGTCACGGCATCCTTGAATTTCTTTTAAATTTCAAAGAAGATGAGTAACTACATTCTTAATAAAACTAATTATTAAAACAATTTGTTCAAGGTGCATCGCCGTATCTTTGATTTTTTTTGAGTTTCAAAAAAGATATGTAATCACATTTTTAATTGAAACCATTTTTAACGTATCTAAATTTGCCTACAAAAATTAGTTTATAAATTTTAAAGCATGAATCAAGTGGTGCCGAACTACAATTATTTCATAAAAAATTATCAATCTCATGTTATTTAAAATAATAATGATAATAATATTTTATTTTTATACATACATATAGTAGTTTGTAAACCGGTTGAAATTATCTTATTATTATATTCATTAGCATCTAAAAGATCAAGGCAACACACATATTATAGCATAAAAATAACTTAACACTTTTCTAAACACGTTCACACAAAGAATTCATTGAAGTTAGTAAGATACGAACATAAAAACTTTGATACTTAATTAAGAAAAAATAGCGAGGAATGAATTCTTAAGCATGTAAGGAATACTTACATGTTATATAACATATTCGGATATATTTCAGTATACAACATTAATAATATTAACAGTTTAAACACATAAAAAATCTGAACAACTCCAATATATTGAAATTAATTCTTGGCCAATCATGACATTAAACTAATACAAAATAAAAATAAAATTAAGTGTTACCTCTTGTGAAAATTATTTCACGAGATAAAGGGTTCAGAAATCACGAAAGCGAACTTCAAACTCAACCTTTGTTTATAATTGGGAGAATGTGAGGGTGATTCTTTATTTTTGTTCCATCTGAATATATATTTTTCCCTTTTTTTTTCGTGTAGGATGTAGCTTTGGTGTTTGTGTAGATGAGTAAAAAATAAAAATGTTTTTGATCTTGTTTTCTTTTCTTCTTTTTGTCCTGTGCGTTTGTCACTGTGTGCATGCAGATTATCTTTTTCCCTAATTTTTCTCTTCCTCCTTTCTGGCTGCGCGTGTGTATTCTTTTTTTATTCTTCTTCTTTATTTTCTTGTTGCATTTTTTCGTAATCCTGATTGTTTTTTTTTGTTGCTTGTTGTAGTGTATATTGTAGTATGTTTGCGGTTGTTATAATATGATGTACGTGTGTATTGAGTGTTAGTGGTGTAGGGGTTGTAGTGGTGTGTGGGAGTGAGTTGGGGGTAGTGGAGGAAAATGGGGATAGTGTAGAATACATTTTTTTCAATTAACTATGTAAAATATAAAAAATAACATATAATAATAATAATAATAATAATAATAATAGTAATAATAATAATAGTAATAATAATAATAATAATAATAATTAAATATTTTAAATTAATAAAAGAAAGTTACATAGCTAGTCTATAAAATATAATTAAAAATACTAGCTTGTTTAGTAAAATTTAGATTAAAAGAAAAATGTATTTTTTGTGGTTTCGAATCTTTTAAAATAAACTCACTAAAATACGATGAAAAAATAAAATATTTAATGTAGACCTAGAACAAATATTTAAGGAATAAAAATGGTGTAAAAATTATGTTCAGTAAAAAATTACGTGTCCACAGTTTGCTCCGGAAATACGAAGAGCTTTCAGACAAGAAGTAGACAAAGTGACTATTGACACCCAATTTTGGACCTCCACAATATAAATTAATCCTCGAGCTTCCTAAATTCCAAGCGATTTGAAATAATTAGTTTTTATAAAGTTCAAAATATTTTTAAAGTTATTTTTAATTAATTTTATCATTTTATAATCTTTAAGTAATACATATGTTTATATAGTTTTTTTTAATATAATTAGTATATTTTATTAACATTTCCAAAATCATCTCAAAAGATTTTACTTTTAGTAATTATTTTATTGTAAATTAGTTTAATTTAGATTATGGTTATAATTTTGAATCATTAGTTTACAATTAAATTGATTATTTTATTTCGTTAAGGTTAAGAAGCTCTTTAATTAATTAAATTAACCAGTGTTATTTAGGATTTAGTAGAGTTTATTAATTTAACTCAATTTGGCTATTTCTTAAACTCCAAGACCTAACCCCTTTAGCCTCACCTTAAACCCATGAAGAGGACAATTTTGGGCCATATTCTAGTGACCCGATTTAGCAATTTGAGCCCAACCCCTAGTTAAACAATTCCAGGCCCACTTTACTTAAGTTAGTAGCCTAGTTCAATTCCGAACCCCATTTCCCTTGATTGTCAGACCCAGTTCCCTTTTGTTTTCCAATTCCTCCATATGATCCGACCCATCCAGAAATCTCGACCCATCAATCCCAAGCAACGTGAAAACATAACAAGCGACGTCAATTCAGCAAAGGCCAAATTCCACAGAAACAACAACTAAAAGACACCTACTCGTCTCCAATTCAAACAGGAATACATGGAATGCTCACGACGTTTAGGTGTACAGGCGGTACGCTATAATTCTTGTCGACTTCCTTCAACGTCCCTTTCCCGTCTACTATCAAAACAATAAAAGGGCATAGAGAATCGTCCTCACGCCTTGAGATCGAGACACGTAGCGTCTCAAGGACAGTCGAATCGATCCGAGACGTCCATCTCCTTTCCTCTTCCGGAATGGGTTGAAATCTCAAAGAAAATGATGTCTTCCCTTAATTGTGAAAGATTTTCGAATTTGAATTCAAAATAGGCCCCATCTTTTCAACCCAATTCCCCCCATTTCAGCTTGTGTTTCTTCTATAAAAGCCCCTCTTTTTCACCAGTTTAAGGTTGGAGGAAATATAGGAGTGAACTTCTATTAGTGATGAAAATACTGTAAAAATTGTTAGCCACACAGTATATACAAATACTTAGGAAATATGTCTCAATATCAAAAAGGTTGAGAATCTAGATTTCGCTTAGTCCTCTTGCTTGTTCCTTGTTCACGAGAGTTCATCGAAATCTTAGTTTGTGGTGTCGAAAGAAGTTCCATTACTAGCTCGTAGCTTCAGTTTGCTGCCAGGAAAAAGGTTCTGTTAGAGTCAACCTCCTCCCCTTACATTTCAATTGGGCCACAAAGGCCCAAATTTGCCTTTATCGAGTTAGCCCCTTTTTCGAGTTGAAGAATCAACGAAAAGGTCCTGGAGTTGAAATAATATGCAGCAGATCGGAGAATTAATAAGATTGGGCCAAAGGTCCACTCTTAATTTCAAAAATCGTATTTTGTTATTTTGGCCTAAGACATTGTCATTTTATTGTATTGTTGGAGTGTACGATAGGTGGAACATGAGTCTAAAGCCAAAGAAATAAATTTTATAATTTAGTCTAGGACAGGTAGAAAAAGGGGCAAAATTTGGGCTAAAGGCCCAAAACGGAAATAGGCCCAAGTACTGGCGTAGGCGAATAGAGAACCAGACTTGGGCCCAAATTTCTCTCTTTTATTGTTTTATAATTGTTTACTTATTATAATGTGCTACTAATTTTAAGGTTCCCCAAAAGAACCCATTTTGAGTTTAGCATTTTCCCTAATATAAATAAGGTTATGTGTTTTCTACTTTACCCTATTAGAGCATTTGAAGTTCACGTAATTAATATTCCCAATATTTGCGCTTTCCTTAGAAAAATAATTCAAGTTATAAACATATTACTTTAGTAATTGAGTCTAAAATTTTAGCCATATATATTAATTTTCGGATAACCGCATGTTAGCGGACATTTCTGGTGCTTTCAAACCCTTTCCAAAATGCTAATATGAACCCCGAACCCCCTTAAATTTTTTTAATTGATTCCTGTTTAATCTATTGAAAACTAGTTTTCTTAATTTTCTTTAAAAATTAAGTGGCAACTCTCTAAAATCGGTATTAAATTATTTTTTAAATAAAACAGAATGGTGACTCTGCTGGGAATTGAATGGATCTAACCTTAAAATTAACTTGTTTGACAATATATGTTTAATTGCTTATTTGCTTTATTTATTGTATTATGAACTGTTGCATTTCATGACATCCGGTTTTGCCAAACGACAAATAGATTTTATTAGGAAAAATGGTGGTTACGTGGCTTTCCACGGATGTCCTTCAGAAAAAACACAAGTTGAATTCTTTGAAAGCGATAAATGAATAGTTGGTTTGTGGTCACCCAACGTTATTTATTAGACTTCACCCCTTAGTTTGTCCAACTCAGGTAACTAGGTCTTGTCTGAATCAACTCTTAGTCAATTAGCGTAGAGTGAAACCAAATCCTTTTTAGCGCATTGAACTAAGATTACCCAACAACCAACGCGTGTTGGGATCCATTAAAGAGACAACCTTGAGTCCAAAATGGCCCACGACCTGAACGAATGATCATATTTATTTGTTTAAATTTAAAAAATGTATACGTCTTTGAAAAATTTCATTGTCCCTTGGGGTAAGGAGTAAATTGTAGCTTATTCTAGTATAATAAAGAGTCTTACAAGCTACTAGTTCATCCAAAGGCGTCAACATTCGTAAATGAGAAGAAATCAAGATTGAAGGACCTTCCATAAAGGCATAGTTTTGGATCGTATCCCTACGTGGGACTGATTAGTTGTATCCCTTTTCCCTATTATGTATCCCCATTCAATTTTCTTAAAACTTGTACAAATTTAATTTTTGGGGCAATGGAATGTTTCAAGTGACGTATGCATCCTGTAAATCGTTAGGCCTAACCTCGGCACAAAAGAGTCACATATCTGTTTAAAACACACAATATTTGTTTGTGTGTTATAATTGCTTGTGTGGATATGTTGCTTTATTTGGAGATATTCCAGCTCACTCTTGTTTGAGATTTTTTAGAACCCCTAAGCGCAAATATCAAGTCACTATCAAAAGTGCGTCCAAATACTCTTTGAGTCTTTAGTTTTCCCCCAACAAAAAGACCAAACTTCATTTTTCAAATCTTACTCTCTCATATCAAAAGCTCACATCGAAAAAATTCAAGTGGGTTGAACTACGTAGGACCTGAATTCTTCCTCGTGAGATACGTAGGCAGCCTTTCAAGGCCCGATCCACATTTTTGAGAAATTGTATCTTTTCCAAATCTTACAAAGAATTAGAGTTACATCTCAATCAAAATCAGAAGTACGATAATGAAAGATACAATTGTTTTTGTCACGACTCAAGTCGACATTTCTGATTCACTAGTTCTAAAATTAAATAAACAAATTTTGGTCTATTTAGTCATCTCATATATTTGTGGGCTAATTTATCTTCAAATGATGCAACTCTTGTGTGCTTATTACGTTGTGTGTGATATCTTGTATTGTCTATTATCTACACAAACTAACACATTTGCCTTTTGAGTTATTTTTCTTTGTCAGATACTCAAAATTGATTTCAAAGTTCTCAAAGATTCCTTCCTCAATCAAAATTTGTTGAAGAAAAGAGAAAAATGACTCAGAATAGTAAGAATATTGGCCTGACTAAAGTTGCTATAATTCAACCTCATGTCGTTGAACAAAGTGAGTTAATTGCACAACTGATGCAACAGATTGCTCAGTTGAGGGTTGAGCTCCATAAAAAGCAAGATTTATCAATTTCGACTGTTGATGTCAACACTCTAGGCGATGGAAGACTTCCATTTCATTTTCCTCCTCTAAATTCAGACTCGGAACATGCCCAGAATAACCCACACTTCAATCCTGTTCCAAATCCCTCAACTATCAATTTAATTACCCCGAATCTTCATCAGACCAAAACTTCATACCAAGCACCGCCTCCTCTTCAAAGCCTGAATCCCAACACTCAAGTTTTGCCTCCTATTCAAAACTAAAACGCAAATAACCCTCAAATATTCCCTCTATTTCAAAGCTTAAATGTCAACAATATTCAAACAACCCCTTTCATGTACCACCCCCCCTACAAAAGGAACTCAAAATTCACTAAGCGCTCAACCCCTACCTCCAAAAGTAACTTTTGATATTCCAGGTCAATTCGAACACACCTTTACCATACTTCCTATTCCAAACTTAACCACTACAAAGAGAAGGAGAAGGAGTGGAGAGCTAGAGAGGGAAAAACTAAGCAGATCATGAAGGAAGAGATTGCAAAAGTGATGAAAAGATCTTAATTACTCTT
This sequence comes from Solanum sitiens, assembly GCA_016801875.1. Taxonomy (NCBI): domain Eukaryota; kingdom Viridiplantae; phylum Streptophyta; class Magnoliopsida; order Solanales; family Solanaceae; genus Solanum; species Solanum sitiens. Next base: position 19,642 of record JABWTJ010000573.1, on the reverse strand, counting down.
CTGATATTGTGGGGTTAAACTACACAAATTTATGCATTCATTCATATTTGGACCTTCTGGAAGAGTTCAAAGTGCCAAAGTTCGACAATTATAACGAAACTGAAAATCCTCTAGCACATCTGAAAGTTTATTGTGATCAACTTGTGGGAGTTGGAAAAAATAAAGCATTGTGGATGCGTCTCTTCAGTCGAGTCTAAATGGAGAAGCTCTGGAGTGGTTTACATCACAAGAATTAAAACAATGGATGAGTTGGAATGCACTCGCAAAGGATTTTACTGAAATATTTGGACATAACGTAGAAGCTGCCCCTGGTCGCTACTATTTGGAGAAGATCAAACAGAATTCTATAGAGAACTATTGAGAGTATGCTCTTCGTTGGAGAAAACAGGCTGCAAGAGTTCAACCTCCTATGTATGAACGTGGAATTGCTGAAAGCCTGAAATGTTTATTCAAACTCAAAAACCTGATTACTATGAAAGAATGTTGTGCATGATAGGAAAATATTTGTTGAGATCTCAAGGTGGGAGAAGCTTTGGAAGATGGTTTCAAGACTGGAAAGGTCACAAACCTTGCTGCATTGCGATCTAATGACAAAGCTATCAAAGTTAGTGATATGAATGCGTCAAAAGGAGAAGAAGAGGTATCTGTTGTCATGGATACCTGTATGCAGTCGGTCCAACATAGAAAATATTGACAATTGATTCCCGCGTCCAAACTTTAGGAAGGCTCCTAAGTTATTTACACCACTAAGGGTATTCCAAGCCCAACTTTATGAAAAGTTGAAAGCATTGGATATGCTTTATCCTATAGAAGGAAGACCGGCCAATCCTTTGGGGAAATTTTACCAGGCTAACCACAGATTTGCCTATCATTTAGGGGTTGTTGGACACGACACAAAAAATTGTTCAATCCTCAAACACAAGATTCAAAACATGATCAACAACAATGTGATCAATATTGAGGAAATAACTTCAAGAGATAACATATTGGATGCTTAAGAGAGAGTGCAAGACATTTCTGAGCTGAGCCATTTGAAGATATTCGTCATCAAAGGTCAGAAAGAAGTATGCCAACACTAGCCAAAATTCTCCATATGATGTTATTGTCCATTTTATCACACAAGTCCTTGTAATGAACTACGTCTGGCCTGAATTCTCAAGAATTAGATACGTAGGTGGCCTGTGTCGGCCTCGGTCGCCTCTTTATTCAATTTTCAATATTTTCTTTGTACTTGAACTACGTTCGACCTAAATTCTCAAGAATGAGATACGTACGACCTTTGTCGGCTTCGGTCGTTTTCTTATCAAAATTTCTTATTTTTGGTAACCCTTAGAGAGGGAACTAAATTTGACCTGATTCCTGCCTCAACAGGATACGTAGGTGCCACAACGGCTCACTCATATTTCCTGTAAGATTTCCATTTTCTCTTTATAATGGAAACTAAGACAGAAATTTGAGAGGATCTCAAAATTCTTTTGAAGATAGACTTCTCCAACAAGTCAAAATTGAAGACCAAATGCTACAGAGTTAGTTTTGGGTGAATCTCAAATAATTTACGAAGAAATTTTGTAGAGAATTAAGTTTGCAACTGGGACAAAATTTTTGAGATGATCTCAAAAGTTCCAAAAAATGTCTTTTGTTACTTATTGAGGCAAATTGGGACAGAATTTTGAGTTGAGGACTCAAAATTCCTGAATGAGCAACCACAGAATAAAAAAAAGCAAGTTACAAGAGTTTTTCTTATTTTAGACTGGGACATAATTATTGAGGAGGGTCCTCAAAAATTCCACCAAGACTATCTTATAAAGGAAGGACGAGCGTGTAAGCCAATCGCATGAAGGAGCGTAGATACAAGACGAACACAAATCCGTCTTTCAAACTAAGAATTTTCTTTTGGATACATGAACATCGAAGTCACAAAAAAGGCTATGTAAAGCTATCAAGTGTGACAAAAGGCGTCATTTGCACCCATCGTGACCTCATCAACAAAACCTAGAAAACTTTCCATCTCATTTTATCTTCATTTCATTATGTTGCCTCAATTGATTTTTAAACAGTTTCTTTTTATTTTGCAGGAATATTGAAGACAAAATGCTCATACATTATTTCAAAGTTTTAAGATACAATGTGTAGGAAGATCGCTAGTGACGAGTCATGATCAAAGTTACAATTAGGCTTTTCATAGCCTAATCTCCATAAACCAAATGACATAATTTAGCTCTTTATCTTTACTTTTATTCTTTACTTCATCGTCAATACTAACGTTTGGCGTCAGGCTTTGCAGGTGATAGTATTGGTAAAACCGGGATCATCTGTGAAATCGACATCAAATTTGAAGATTATCAAAAGTAACACTATCTTAAAAGTGTTGCAAGGGAATATCACCAAGTCCATCACATCCATGACAGTCGAAGTTGTCAAATCGTTGCAAGTATTTGATAACGATTGAAGATGTCAGCAACAAACTCAAATTTTGTTGAGTTTGTCAAAGAATAATCTTCGCATAAAAGAATTAAGTCACTCGTCTAAAAAATTTTCTCTTTCAAAGAGAGAATCGTTGTTGTGACGTGCATATACGTCGACATAGTTTCTTTTAGTGTGATTGTCACATAGCGATTTAGGCATACGTTTTTCTTGACAATGTCATGGTTAAGATTTCAATTTTTTTTTGGGTATTCACTTCATAAGTGGATTATTTGTTTTGTTTGGCTGATCAAAGATCTTAGTATTTAGTTTTGTTGGGCGATCCACCCCACATGTTGTTCGCATATTTGTTTGTCCATTTTAGGTTCCTATTGTGAACTATGTTGGATATTTATCTAGACATCCACCTCGTTATAGTTGGACTAACCATTGATCTATCCACCTCGTTACAATTGGACTATTATCGAGTCATCCACCTCGTTATAGTTGGAATATTTTCGAGTCATCCACCTCGTTACAGTTGGACATTCATCGAGCCATCCACTTCGTTAAAGTTGGACTAATCATCAAGCCATCCACCTCGTTATAGTTTGCATATTATCGCGTCATCCACCTCATTATAGTTGGAATATTATCGAGCCATCCACAACTCGTTACAGTTGGAACATTATCGAGCCATCCACCTCGGTACACTTAGAAAATTATCGATCCATCCACTTAATTACAGTTGGATACTCATCGAGCCATCCACTCGTTACAGTTGGATAACCATCAAGACATTCACCTCTATTATCGAGCCATCGACCTCGTTATAGTTGGAACATTATCGAGCCATCCACCTTGTTATAGTTGGATAATCATTGAGGCATCTAGCTCGTTGCAGAGACCACCAGAGTTTGTCATGCAGAAGACAAGCAATGACATCTTCAAATCCTCAACAAATCATGAGTTGTAATGGACATACTGTGTTCGAAAACGATATCTATTATCTTTTACTCCCAATACTTCTATATTTTCTCATCTAGTTGGAAAAGATATTTATGCATATCCATTAAGATATATTCATTTATTGTATGAATGGTCTTTTTTTATTTTTTACTCAAGTTGCTAGATAAAGCGGAACTATGTCTACTAATCATGTACTTTGAGTGTGCAGAGATATACTGAACATAACTAGGTGAGCTCTTTCAAAGAAAGAAGATAACTGAAAAGTATCGTAACAGATGCTACCACTTTTTCAATTGACGTTTCTACTAACAAGTTTATTTCAGTCTTTGTCGATAGCATCCAAGAGGATGAATTCTCAAATCAAACCACATGTGTGAACTACATCAAAAGGGATACAACACAACATAGAACTTTCTCTTAGCAACAAACTGGGACATAGTCTGAAGAGGAGTATCCAACTCTTAGGACGTGAGCTGAGGAGCGACTTCCACCACAATCAAACCACACCCCTATCAGAAGGCATGTGGGTTTTTCTTGGAGTCTGTCAGTTTCAGTTTCGCGTCCGAAAAGTCCTTGGTGTTCACCGAAAGCCTTTGCAATCTGAGTGACAATGAAGCAGAGGTTTAAAAATTATGTCCCTGTAAGTTCTTACTTATGGATGTGAAGATTTCCACATTCATGGCTAAGAGGTTCCAAGCCTCTTTTTAAACTTGACTTCTTTTGTCACTTTTCCAAAGCCAAAGGTTATCTTGCATAATAGATTTCTTTCTCAACTGATTGAGTCAAACAACAAAAAGCCAGATTTCCTAAGTTGATGGATATTTAGGGGGATCAGTGTTAAAAAATCGGGGTTGTATTCCAATATTCTTTCTTAAATCCTATTTCGGAGCATTCTGGTGTCTTCAAAATTTTACGTCGGGAAGACTTTGAATTCTTTCAAAATCGTGCGTCAAATCAAGCACATCAAACTATAAGTGGCCTAAATTCTCATATATCTTGAGATATGTAGGAAATCCACTTTCAGGGTTCGGCCATAATTCTTAAAGTCCGTACCAAAACCCTTCTCTAAAAGATGAAAATGTGTCCGGCCAAAATTGGATTCGTCAATTTCATTTGCCTCAAATTTCTTTCATCAATCCAAGTAAAATGAAGGACAGTTGCAGACACACAATTTTGGACCTCCACAATATAAATTAATCCTCGAGCTTCCTAAATTCCAAGCGGTTTGAATTAATTAGTTTTTATAAACTTCATAATATTTTTCAATTTATTTTTAATCAATATTATCATTTTTATAATTTTTAAGTAATATATATGTTTTATAGAGTTTTTTTTAATATATTAGTATATTTTATAAATATTTCGAAAATCATCTCAAAAAGATTTTAAATTTAGTAAGAATTTAATTAAATTAGTTTAATTTAGATTATGGTTGTAATTTTGAATCATTAGTTTACATTTAAATTGATTATTTTATTTCATTAAGGTTAAGAAGCTCGTTAATTAATTAATATTAATCCCTCTTATTTAAGATTTAGTCGAGTTTATTAATTTAACTCAATTTGGTTATTTCTTAAACTCCAAGATCTAACCCCCTCAGTCGCCTCACCTTAAATCCATGAAGAGATCAATTTTGTGCCATTTTCTAGTGACCCAATTCAGCAATTTAAGCCCAACCCCTAGTTAAATAATTCCATGCTCACACCAGCCAAAAATCTTGACCCAGCAATCCCAGGCAGCATGAAAACAGAGCAAGCCACGTCAATTTGGAAAAAGCCAAACTCAATAGAATCAACAACCAAACGACGCCTACTCGTCTCTAATTCAAACGGGAATACACGGCGTGCTCACAACTTTTAGGCATACAGGCGGTACACTACAATTCTTGTCACCTTCTTTTAACGTCCGTTTACCGTCTACTATCGCAACAGCAAAAGGGCTCGCGAAATCATCCTCGTGCCTTGAGATCGAGACACGTAGCGTCTCAAGGACAGTCGAATCGATCGAGACATCCATATCCCCTTTCCTCTTCCAGAATGAGTTGAAATCTTAGAGAAAAGGATGTCTCCTCTTAATTGTGATAGATTTTCGAGTTTGAATTCGAAATATGCCCCATCTTTTCAACACGGTTTCCCCCATTTCAGCTTGAGTTTCTTCTATAAAATCCCCTCTTTGCCTTTAATTTAATGTCGGAGGAAATATAGGAGTGAAATGCCATTATGGATAAAAATACTGTAAAAATTGTTATCTACACTAAATATACAAATACTTAGGAAATAAGTCTCAAAATCAGAAAGGCTGAGAATCCAGATTTCGCTTAGTCCTCTTGCTTATTCCTTGTTCACGAGATTTCATTGGAATTTTAGTTTGTGGTGTCAAAATAAGCTCCATTACTAGCTCGTAGCCTCAGTTTGCTGCTCGGAAAGAGGTTCTGTTGGAGTCCACCTCCTACTCTTGCATTTCAATTGGGCCACGGAGGCCCAAATTTGCCTTTATAGAGTTAGCCCTTTTTCCGAGTTGAAGAATCGACGAATAGGTCCCGGAGTTGAAAGAATATGTAGCAGACCGGTATATTGAAAATATTGGGTCGAAGACCCACTCTTAATTTAAAAAATCGTATTTTGTTATTTTTGGCCTAAGCCCTTGTCATTTTATCATATTGTTAGAGTGTAAGACAGGTGAAATATGGGTCTAAGGACCAAAGAAATAAATCTCAAAATTTAGTCTAGGACATGTACAGAAATAGACCCAAGTATTGGCCCAGCCGGACATAGAACCAGAGTTGGGCCCAAGTTTCTCTCTTTTATTGTTTTATATTTGATTACTTGTTATTATGTGCTAATGATTTAATGTTTCGCATCAAATCCCCAAAAGAACCCATTTTGAGTTTAACATTTTTCCTAATATTATATTAGGTTATGTATTTTCTACTTTACCCTATTAGAGCATTTGAAGTTCCCCAATAATTCCACTTTTCTTAAAAAAATAATTTCAAGTTATAAACAGGTTATTTTTGTAATTGAGTCAATCAAGCATGTCTAAAATTTTATCCAAATATATTAATTGTCGGATAACTGCATGTTAGCGAGCATTTCAGGTTCTTTCAAAACCTTCCCAAAATGCTAATATGAACCCCAAACCCCTTTAAATATTTTCAATTGATTCCTGTTTTAATCTATTGAAAACCAATTTACCTAACTTCCCTTTATAATTTATGTGGCGACTCTCTAAAAGTAGTGTTAAATTATTTTTTAAATAAAACAGTGACATGTTTTGACCGGAGTCTTATTTGAAAGAAAAATAAAATTCGACAGAGTCCTCGTTTCGGAAACCTATATATCTCGAGTTGTAAGGGAATCAAGTCACATGTAGTTCAAGGAGATTGATGATGGGTTGGAAGCTAAGTGAGGTTCCATCGCGACTCTTATCCTTAATTACAAAAAAAAATAAATGAAATCTAATAGTCAAAAAGAAAAGAAAAGTACAAGCTCCTATCTATGTAACTTCTCTTGAGTCTTCAGTTGAGTTCTTGAATGACTGCATGTTTTCTTGATCAGAAGCTGAATAAAAATATATGTCAGGGAGTTAGGCTGCTAGATGCATTGGAGAAGCTGATTCTGGCAATCATGGGGATTGATCATTCTGAAAAGATTTGAAACTTTGTTCTTGAATTTCATAACCATGTTTCGCTTGAAGAAACCTAAAACCATCACAAACAAAAGAAATAAACAATAATTTTTCCCCATTTTCACTGGAAAATTTCTGTGAGTTATTAGCAAATGTAAATAAAAATAAATAAACTGAGACTATGAAGTGTTTATCCTAGGAGAAAGTAACTGAAGCGTAGTATGTAAGAGGGTCCTACTAATCCTATTGTACATGATGGTCCTACTAATCTAAATCTCATTGTTTAGGAGGGTCTTGCTACACTAATTCCCATTGTTTAGGAGGGTCCTTGCTATACTACGTTCCATTGTTCAAGAGGGTCCTTGATATACCAAGTCTTATTGTTTAGGAGGGTCCTTGATATACTAAGTACCATTTTTCAGGAGGGTCTTTGCTATACTAAGTCCATGTTCAAGAGGGTCCTTGCTATACTACATCCCATTATTAAGGAGGGTCCTTGTTATACTACATCCCATTATTCAGGAGGGTCTTTGCTACACTACGTCTCATTGTTCAGAAGGGTCCTTGTTATACTACATCCCATTGTTCAGGAGGGTCCTTGCTACACTACGTCCCATTGTTCAGGAGGGTCCTTGCTATACTATATCCCATTGTTCAGTAGGGTTCTTGCTATACTACGTCCCATTGTTCATGAGGGTCCTTGCTATACTACGTCCCATTGTGAGGAGGGTCCTTGCTATACTACAAACCATTATTCATGAGGGTCCTTGCTATACTACATACCACTGTAAGGAGGGTCCTGCTAGTCTATGTCCCATTTTGAGGAGGGTCCTTATATGTCTCATTATGTGGAGGGTCATGGTAAGCTAAATCTCATTATGAGGAGGCACCTGCTAAACTAAATCTCATTATGAGGAGGGTCCTGCTAAACTAAATATCATTATGAAGAGGGTTCTGCTAAACTAAATCCCATTATGAGGAGGGTCCTACTAAACTAAATCTCATTAAGAGGAGAGTCCTACTAGTCTATGTCCCATTATGAGGAGTGTCCTGCTAATCCAATTATAAGGAGGGTCCTGCTAAATTAAATCTCATTGGAAGAGGGTCCTGTTAATCCCATTATGAGGAGGATCCTGCTAGTCTATGTCCTATTATGAGGAGGGTCCTGCTAATTCTTAAATTTCATTACTCAAGAATATCTTACTAAATAGAATCATTTGAAATCATCACAAGATTTTTTTATTTTTAGCCCAGTTTACACTAGACAATATTTTTTACGTGTTATTAGCATGAATGACAAATTCCTATACCAAAAGAAAAATGCAAAATAAAATACAATTAAGGTGTTTGTTCCCTAGAAATGAATGATAACAGAGTGCTTGTTTCCTAGAAACGGTAGTGATTTCTTTTAACAAATAAAAATATGCCCCAATTTTAAAATTGAGGATCTTTAAAACTCTTTTTAATTTATCATTTCATGTTTTTTTTTTCAAAAAAAAAGATCCAATTTTGATCATTCGAGGATATAAAATTTTATTTTGTGAGATCGAGCCTATTGTAGGACTGCCTACATATCTTGTATAGCAAGAATCAGGTCAAATGTAGTTCATATAAATCAAAAATTATTTTTTTATTTTTCTATTTTTCCTATAAAGACATCTTTTGAGAAACGAATCAGTTCATGTAATACAATGTTTTGACTTTAGTTGGTTTACAATTAGTATGATGCATATGAGTCACCTTCAACTACTTCAGACAAATTTGAGGTCAACTTTGATAATCACTATAGTTTCAAATGGTACCTCAAACATAATTAAGTATTTACAAGATCAGTTCATTTTGCCTAAATTGAGGGATAACGTTATTCATATTCTCATGTTTGAAGTGCCTCACAACAATGAAGTCCTACTTCACACATTAGAAATATTCTGATCTTAGGACGTTGTAGAGGTCACTCACACTCGAAAAGATGTTCAATGTATTAGATTGAGATACCATATGCTTGAACCTTATGTAAGTCTCCACTAAAGTGAGAACAAAAAATGAGATCAAATAGGACTTGTCATTGGCTTGTAATATAGGCTTTGGGGAAGGTAGGATATCCATGTGGGATAAAGTGACTACTTTTTCTTTAAAATTTGCACAATTCTCTCAATGTTATTTTTCATTTTTGCATTTGACCTTTGTTTTCTTGAATGTTCTTGCGTATTTATTTATATTTTCATTACTCTCCTTTTGTTGGAGAGTTTTTTTTCATTCTAGCTTTTCTTTGTCAGTTTTTTTCTACATATTTGATCTTTTCACTTTGATACCCAACTTGAATATTTGACACTGTGTAAATCGTGTGCTCAAGGAGGTGGCATCAACGAATGGTGCATTTATGCGCGTAAAATGATATATGCTAAGATGTAGTTATCCAATAAAGGGTTTCAGATTCGAAATGAGAGTTCCATGGATAACATGTCATTTTGTAGGCTTGAAAGGCACTATCTAATCAAAGAAATCCTATAATCTTTTTCCAAGTTAAATGTTGTTAAAAATTTCGCCACAATCAACATTCGGGCCAAGTTGTAGATCAACAAAGTCATGACATTGAATTTTAAAGCACACCACACAATGCACATGAAACATGAATTCAAATTTGCTTTAGACTTAACTTTAAGCAAAACAGTTTCTCAAGTATTGCATAAATATATTAAAAGATACCAAAAGAAGTCGATAGGTCACAACAAAATTGGCCTGTCTTGCCAAATAGTTTAAAATTTTCTTTGTTTTTTCTTATGCACATTCCTAAACATGTTGGTACCAATCAAGTCAAAATTTTTAAATGATAAAAGAAATTATTTTTTTTCCAAGTTTTGTTATGAAGACTTTCTACAATTTTCCTTGGTTGGACCGAACCTCAAAATAAGGTGGCCTACGTATTTTGTCAAAGCAAGAATCAGGTCAAACGTAGTTCAAGAAAATCATAAACACACCATTAATTTTTATTAACAAATTCATATTTTTATTGAAATTTTGAATAAGAATCACCGAACTCTAGGTGGGTTGCCTACGTATCTCATCGAGTTGAGAATCAAGTGTGTGTAGTTCGTCCAGATTGGACAGTTATAAAAAAAACTTTAAGACATTAAAACTTTTTTTTTTGATGACAAATGCAATTTTTTAAAGTATTATGAAAGTAAAATATTTTGAATATTACAAAATTTATAAAAAAAATCAAAATGAAAATATTATTATTCTTTTCATTAAATAATGCAAATAATTTATTTTATTTTAAGAAATGTATAATAACTTCTAAAATAAGAAATATTTTTATTTTTTCCCCTTCATTATTCCAATTAATTTTTTTTAATCACACTAAAATGCGTCAACTTGTAGAGACCTTCTAAATAAATGCATTTTTGATGTAGCACATAAGTGGTCAAGTAAGAGAGGAATATTTATCCTGAATGGACCCAACTCTTGTTTAGAGGCTCACTAAGTCACATGCAAATGATGCAAATAATCGAAGTCTTTTAGGGATAACCATGTCTATGTTCTAATTTTACTAGGTTCAAACCTGAATAAGATAGGTATCTAGATTGCTTATCCGAGTGGATAGAGACAGGGAGGGACAACTTATCGGTAGCTGCACTATTTCGACTTCATTGCTAGTCCAATTCCGCTTAACATATGTGACTAAAATTCCTTCACTGGGTGTCAAGACACTCCAGCTTTATCTCAACAAAAGTAGGATGCATAACTGCATTCCTGTGAATGTGTGTGTAGTGCCACTAGACACTCCGAATGGTGTACGATAGAATAATAATTTATAATACAGTTCAACAATATCAAAACAGTAAATGAGCAACAAGTATCACATTAGGTCATTATACACAATATATCCAAAAAATAATAATAAGATCAAGTAAAAGTCAATATAATAAAGCTCGAATTCGGGTTAGTCCCCAACGGAGTCGTGAGAGATGTCGCACCCCTTTTTGTGCATGACGGTAGGGTTTTCCATTTTAAGTGACGGTACTGACTAAGGATTATGTTTTTTTTCAGAGTCGCCACTTGGAATTGACTTATGCTTGTGTTAAATTATTACTATTATTATTTTGGGTACATTATTATAGGGCATCATTTGTTTGCACTTTTTATTGTTGAACTTTTTATTTGGTCTTAACCTAGGTGCGTAACCGCATTCTTCGTCTTGACATTTAATAACTCAGAAGCATAACTGCTTTCTTCTCTCAAGTGCATCACGTAATAATCTCAGTTTATACCGCTTGGTTTGAATTAATAAAAATTAATTTTTAAAACAATTTGGTCAAGATGCGTCACGACATCCTTAAATTTCTTTTACGTTTTAAAGAAGATGTGTAACTACCTTATTAATAATAACTAATTATTAAAACAATTTGGTCAAGGTGCGCCACCAAATCTTTGAATTTCTTTTGAGTTTCAAAAAAGATGTGTAACCACATTCTTAATTAAAACCATTTTTAGCGTATCTGAATTTGCCTACGAAAATTAGTTTTTCAATTTTTAAGCGTGAATCAAGTGGTGCCGAACTACAATTGTTTAATCAAAATTTATCAATCTCATGTTTTTAAAATATAATGATAATAATATTTCATTTTTAGACATACATATAGTATTTAGTAAACCGATTAAAATTATCTTATTATTATTTTCATGAGCACCTAAAAGATCAAGGCAACACACATATTATAGCATGAAAATAACTTAACACTTTTCTGAACACGATCACACAAAGAATTCGTTGAAGTTAGTAAGATACGAACATAAAACCTTTGATAATTAAATAAGGAAAAGAGCGAGGAATGGACTCTTAAGCATGTAAGAAATACTTACATGTCATATATCATATTCATATATATTTCAGTATACAACATTAGTAATATTAACAGGTTAAACACATACGTGAACAACTTCAATATATTGGAATTAATTTTTGCCCAATCATGACATAAAAATAATATAAAATAAAAATATAATTAAGTGTTACCTCTTGTGAAAATTATTTCACGAGAAAAAAGATTCAGGAACCACGAACTTGAAACCATGAAAGCGAAGAACTCAACCTTTGTTTATAATTGGGAGAATGTGAGGGCGATTCATTATTCTTGTTCTACCCAAATATATTTTTTCCCCTTTTTCGTGTCTGCTGAGTAGTCTTTTCTTCTTTTTAGGTAGTGTAGGATGTAGCTTTGTTGATTCTGTAGATGGGTAGAAAATAAAATGTTTTTGATCTTATTTTTTTGGTAGTGCGTTTGTCATTGTGTGCATGCAGATTGTTTTTTTTCCTGATTTTTCTCTTCTTCCTTTCTGGCTGCGCGTGTGTATTCTTTTTTTGGTCTTGATTGGGTTATATCTATCACTTGATAACATCTAAACGTTGAGATTGGAACTATAACTTGCATGAACTCTTTTATGACCCTTTCCCTTGTCCTTAACTACGAGTTTGTCTTGTATATGACTTGAAGAGTTGGTATTGATTATGTTATTGAGTATTTCACTATGTTGTTGGATCATTGTTGTAAATTGAACGTAAGTTCTTGATGAAGGTTCTTGGAATCAATAGGTAAATCTTCTAAAGTTGTGAGTACTCTATTATGTTTATGTTAGCCTATAAATTATGTTAATATGCAATTGAAGAATGTATGATGTTTCAATGTATATATGTTGGGCTATAAATATGTTAAATGTGGGATCATGGTAAGGATATGACAATGCAAGTTAATGATGTTTATCTTGTATGCCTTACACATTATGATTATGATATGTTAATCTCACAAATGAAGGGTTGTGATGAAAGGAAATTCTCATCCTAATTCAAAGAGCTTATGATCATGTTTATACAAGGAGTTAAACTCCTATGACCTATGATAAGATTTATTAACAAATGACGACTTAAAGGTTATTCACAAAAGGAATTTAGCTTAGCACCAATAAACTAGATATGAGAGGTGTCCCTTCCCTAGTTGGAAGGTAGGTTCATAATGACTCTCATGAGATAGAGTCTGCCATGTAATATGGAACTATGGGTCTATAACATATCTCCTAGTTCTTGAACTATGTTTCCACCATAGGAATACTAGCTAGTGGGATCCACCTAGAATGCTATGTTCATGTTTTGGTTGTACTTTGATCGGTAGACCACCTTTTTCGGTGTGGGGTTTCTTGACACCGGATTCCTTGTTTATCTCACATGGTCTAATGTTGGTTAAGGCGATTGTTCCCTCAAGTAAAATGAAAGACAAGTAAATGGACATTGACTAGGGTAACTTGAGGAGTCTACTTAGTATAGGTAGAGGTATGAGACTCTACCTAGACATTGCACAAGTTGACTCTAAGGGAAGTCCTAGGAGATTGTTCTTATGTAATATGATAACATGAAATATATAATGCTTATGATATATGATGTTACTCTTATGTGATGTTGGTATGTTGATGAACATGTTGTTGGTCTATATTGTTATAAGTGGTGATGACTACCTATATTATAAGTTTTATGAAGCAAAGCTTTACTTATGGTCTCCTATCTTGTTTACTTAATTATGTGGGATTATGGGATTTCACATGATCATTGCACTTGTAGACTTGGGATGAGATTATTGGTAAATGCTTTGTATGTTAAGTTGATATGCATTACTGAACATGAAATGATAATATGTCTTTATGATGTTATGTCTTTGGTTATGTTCATACTTCATGTTGTGGTGATCCTTATCTTGTATAAGCTTTAGTATATGTATATTAACGTTTTTGAAATGACTTAGCATGCTTTCTAAAGAAATGGTCCTTTTCATGCATGTCCTTAAATGTTTATGTGCATATACCCATACTTAGTACATGTGGCGTACTAACACCTTACTTTATATAACTACAAATGTAGGGTCCGACCGTTGAAAATTAAGAAGGTCAATTGAAGAACCTTGGGACTCTTTCTCCAAGTGTTGGTAGGTCCTCATGTTCGGGGATGCTATCTTTTCATTATTCTAGCTTATCAAAACTTTAGTAGTTTTAAGAATTCTCTTTATTCCCTTTTGTGTTCTTTGAATTCTATTGTAGTAAGGCCTATATGGCATATTGACATTTTATTGGCTAAGTCCAACTTATACTCTTTAGATGTTTTTTTTATGTGAGACAAGTTTTAGAATGACGTATGTATGTTAACATGTTGCTATAAGTAAAGCTTAAGTAATCTTCTATGTGAGAGGTCTAAGTATACCTCAATATGTACATAAGTATGAAAGTTTTTAATTTTTCCGCAACTTTTAACTGATGACATGTTATGACAAACGCCAAGGGCTTTTTTGAGTCCTCTGATAGGACGCCGACGCCGGTCGCATCTGGGGGTGCTTTCCGAATGTGACAAACTTGATATCAGAGCATGAGGTTGAATATACTTAGGATCAATGTCTACTAAACCACATTACATAGTATTTTTTTCATGGTTGTGAAGTGAGCCACAACTATGAATGAGAGGCTATGTGATGATTAGGAAAATTCTCTTTTCTTGGTAATCCTATGTCGTGCCTTTAGAGTTTTGACACTATGTGTCTTTTAGCATCTAATCCTTTTCTTGTGGTTATAGGAGATGAACACAAGAAGGACAGCCGCGAGAAGAGTAGGAGAGGAGATTGCGAATGTGGGATCAGTTCCCCAAGGCAATCGAGCTCCTCTTCAAGTGCAAGCTATTGTGAATGATCAAGTTCTGGTCAATTCTCCAGCCATGACGGATGGTGAGGTGAAGGCAGCCCTATTCCAAATGGCCCAAGCCATCACCACTCAAGCTCAAGCTATCATGACACAAGCTAACACAGAGGTTGTTCCTCGAGAGAACCAACATGCTAGTACTATGGCCGAGGATCAATCCTCCTATTTTCCTTGGATTAAAAGTTGATGAAGACCCCCAAGATTTCCTTGATGAGGTCTATACGATCTTGTTGTCTATAGGGGTGAGTACTACTGAAAAGGCTGAGCTTGCTGCCTATCAACTCAAGGACGTGGCTCAGACATGGTACAATCAGTGGAAGGATAGTAGGGCTTTAGGAGGTAGTCTCGTGACTTGGAGATCTTCAAAAAGGCCTTTCTTAACAGATTCTTCCCAAGCGAGCAAAGGGAAGCTAAGGTAGAGGAGTTCATTAACCTACGTCAAGGAGGTATGAGTGTTAAGGAATACTCCTTAAGGTTCATTAAGCTGTCCAAATATGCTTCTTCTTTGGTTTCCAATGCTAGGGATGAAATAAGCCGTTATGTAGCGGGCGTGTCCAAAGATATTGGAGAAGAATGTTGTACAACTATGCTTCATGACAATATGGATCTTTATAGGTTGATGGTTCATGCTCAACAAGTATAGAAGAGTCGTCTAAGGAAGAAGAATAGAGAAGCTAAGAAGGCAAGATCTTTTGAAAGTGGTTTTTCCAAGAGTAGGCTTGACATTCAAGACAAGCCTAAGTTCAAGAAGAAGTTTTCAAACCAGGTTCCTTCAAATGTTTCCAAGACTCGCAATGATAGGGGGTCTAATCCTTAATCTCAAAAGGGGAGAAATGTTGATCCACCAAAGGAAATACCAACTTATGGTAAGTGTGGCAAGAAACATGTGGGTGAGTGCCTTGTTGGAGCTAATAGTTGCTATGGTTGTGGCAAAGGTGTCTATATGGTTAAATATTGTCCTAATGTGAGGAGTCAAGGAAAGGGAAAAGTGAATCTCAATCAAGCGGTCCTAGCTCCGAAGCTCCAAAAAGGAACCATTTTTATACACTCTAGGCTAGGGGTGAACAAGAGAGCTCTCTTGATGTTGTGACTGGTATGTTACAAGTTTTTCTATTAATGTTTATGATTTGATTGACCCATGTGCTACCCTTTCTTTTGTTACACCTTTGGTAGCTAAGAAGTTTGATGTACTTCCTGATGTTTTGATTGAACCCTTTTCGGTTTGTACCCCAATAGGTGACTCTGTGGTTGCAGAGAGTGTTTATATAAAATGTCGTGCGATGCTTCCCAATAGAGTTACTCTTGTTGATTTGGTAGAACTTGACATGTTTGATTTTGATATCATTTTGGGTATGGATTGGCTTCATGATTGTTTTGCTTCCATAGATTGTAGAACGAGGGTAGTGAAGTTTCAATTCCCAAATGAACCCATTTTAGAGTGGAAGGGGGGAAATTCTATGCCAAGGGGTCAAATTATTTCTTTTTTGAAGGCTTGTAAGATGATAGACAAGCGTTTTCTATACCGTGTAGTGAGGGTTAAGGATCTAGAATGTGAAACTCCTTCTATCGAGTCAGTCCCTGTAGTGAGAGAATTCCCAAAGGTTTTTCCTAATGACCTTCCAAGAGTTCCTCCTGAATGGGAAATTGACTTCGACATTGACTTGTTATCGGATACGAATCTCATTTCAATTCCTCCATATAGGATGGCTCCGGCTGAATTAAAAGAGTTGAAGCTCCAACTCAAAGATTTACTAGACAAGGGTTTCATTCAACCTAGTATTTCTCCATGGGGTGGTCCGGTCTTATTTGTGAAGAAGAATGATGGGTCCCTTAGAATGTGCATTGATTATCGCCAACTTAATAAGGTCACCATAAAGAACAAGTATCCTCTCCATCGGATTGATGATCTCTTTGATCAACTCCAAGGTTCTAGCTACTTTTCCAAGATTGACTTAAGGTCGGGATATCACCAACTTAGGGTGAGAGGTGAAGATGTTCCCAAAATAGCTTTTCGAACTAGATATGGTCACTATGAATTTCTACTTATGTCTTTTGGGTTAACAAATGCTCCGGCAACGTTTATGGACCTAATGAATAGAGTTTTCCGAGATTACCTTGACTCATTTGTGATTCTATTCATTGATGATATTTTGATATACTCCAAGAATGAAAATGATCATGAGAGTCATTTGAGGTTGGCCTTGCAAGTCCTCAAAGAACACCAACTTTATGCAAAATTTAGCAAGTGTGAATTTTGGTTGAGGTTGGTTGCTTTTCTTGGCCATATTATCTCTGGTGAGGGTGTAGAGGTTGATCCAAAGAAGACGGATGCGGTCAAAAATTGGCCTAAACCTTTTACTCCCACCGACATAAGGAACTTCTTAAGTCTAGTCGGGTATTATAGAAGGTTTGTTGACGGATTTTCGTCTATTGCTTCTCCTTTGACAGCTTTGACCCAAAAGAGGGTGAAGTTTGAGTGGTCGAAAGCTTGTGAAAAAAGTTTTCAACAGTTGAAAGGTAAGCTTACCCCGCTCCGGTGTTGACCTTACCGGAGGTTAATGAAGGATTTGTAGTATATTGTGATGCTTCCCGAGTGGGCTTGGGATGTGTCCTCATGCAACATGGCAAGGTGATTTCTTATGCTGCTATGCAACTCAAATTCATGAGAAGAATTATCCGACTCATGACCTTGAGTTAGCCCTTGTAGTTTTTGCTTTGAAAATATGGAGACATTACTTGTATGGTGTACATGTTGATGCGTTTACTGACCATAAAAGTCTTCAATATGTGTTTACACAAAAGGAGTTGAATCTCCGACAGAGAAGATGGTTAGAAATTTTGAAGGAATACGAAATGAGTGTCCTTTAACACCCCGAAAAGGACAATGTGGTTGCGGATGCTTTGAGTCGTATGACTATGGGTAGTGTGTCTCATGTGGAAAAATATAAGAAAGAACTTGTGAAAGATGTTCATAGGTTGGCTCGTTTAGGTGTGCAATTAGAAGATTCTCCAAATGGTGGTTTAATGGTCCATCATAACTCCGACTTGTCATTAGTGGTTGAGGTGAAATCTAAGCAACATCTTGATCCACTATTGATGGAGTTGAAGGAATCGATACTTGGTAAGCTGAATGAGTCATTCTCCCAAGGGGGGGGGATGGTGTTCTTAGGTACCAAGGGAGATTATGTGTACTGGATGTTGAGGATTTGAGAAATCAAATTCTAGAAGAAGCCCATGGTTCTCGTTATTCTATACATCCGGGCGCTACCAAAATGTATCATGACCTTAGAGAGGTCTATTGGTGGGATGGTTTAAAAAGGGACATAGCAGAGCTTGTTGCTAAGTGTCCAAACTTCCAACAAGTCAAAACCGAGCATCTAAAACCGGATGGTTTAACCAAATCATGGATGTTGCTACTTGGAAGAGGAAAGCCATCAATATGGACTTTGTTGTTGGGTTTCCTCAAACCCGGAAGCAAAATGATTCAATATGGGTTATTGTGGATAGGTTGACCAAATCTGCCCACTTTATTCCCGTCAAGTCTACTTATATTGCCGAATATTATGCAAGAATATACATTAATGAGATTGTTAGTTTTCATGGGATTCCTTTGTCCATCATTTCGGATAGGTGTTCCCAATTCACTTCTCATTTTTGGAAAGCTTTTCAAAAGGGTTTAGGTACTCAAGTGAAACTTAACACAACTTTTCATCCTCAGACAGATGGTCAAGTGGAACGTACCATTCAGACCCTTGAAGATATGTTAAGAGCCTGTGTTATTGATTTCAAAGGAAATTGGGATGATCACCTACCATTGATTGAGTTCTCCTGCAACAATAATTACCATTCGAGCATCTCCATGGCACCTTTTGAATCTCTTTATGGTAGAAAATGTAGGTCTCCGGTTGGATGGTTTGAGGTTGGTGAGTCCTCACTCCTTGGTCCTGAGATGATCTATGAGGCTATAGAGAAAGTTTGAGTTATAAGAGATAGATTGAAGACAACCTATAGTCGGATAAAATCTTATGCCGACAATAGGAGAAGAGATCTTGAGTTTGAAATAGGTGATCATGTCTATTTGAAGATTTCACCTATGAAAGGGGTTATGAGGTTTGGTAAAAAGGGGAAGTTAAGTCACCGATATGTTGGTCCTTATAAGGTTTTTAGAAAGGTTGCCTATGAGCTGAAACTACCTAGTGAACTAGATTTGGTTCATCCGGTGTTTCATGTTTCTATGCTCAAGAAATGCATAGGCGACCCGGTGTCTATTCTTACTATTGAAGGCTTAGGGGTGGATGAGAATCTCTCTTATGAAGATGTTCCAGTTGAGATCCTAGATCTCCAAGTCAAGAAGTTGAGTAACAAAGAGGTTGCCTCCGTAAAAGTTCTATGGAGGAACCATCTTGTTGAGGGTGAAGCATGGGAGGCCGAAGCCGACATGAAGTCTCGCTACCCTCATCTTTTTATTCCTTGAGGTTAGACATTCCTCTTAATAAAAAAATTAATGAATAAATATGAAATTGACTTGCTTTCTAATTAGGTGCATGTTTTGGTAAAAGTTGTACCAATTTGAGTTTTAAGAAAATGCCTTTATACTCTATTCTGGCACTAATATGAAATATGTATGTATGTGTCTTCTTGATTTTGTTGTTTTGTTGTTGTCTTGAGAAGAATGATAGCATGGTAACTCTCTGATGTAATTTGAGCTCATGTTGATGTTGAGAAGGTAGTTCCTCATTATGTGTTATGAAATGTTGCGGTCTTATATGTTGTGCATCATGAATTGCGTTGCTATGTGTAATCTCATGATTATATGTTGTTGTTGGTTGGGCTGCTAGTATTGAGTGTATTCTTACCCTCCAAAAGATTTAGTGTCATTGGGGGACGAATGTTCCTAAGGGGGGGGGGGGGG
>JABWTJ010000572.1:503026-654851 GCA_016801875.1 Solanum sitiens | reverse complement strand
AATATTCATTATTTAATTAAGTTAATTTATTAAATTAAATAAAAGAAAGTTAAATCCTTGCTTCTAGTGGGGCTCAAACCCGAGTGGCTCCCATTTGCGAAAATGGGTCACTTCGGGTTGCCCCACCAGAATTTCTTCCTTCAATTAAATTAATTAATTAAATAATTAATTTCTCAGGGTAATTACAATATTACCCCTGGCCTGGAAAAGACCATTTTACCCTTGGACCCTCAAAACTTAAAATTTCTTCTTTTGAGTTCGGTATAAACTCTTTCGATTAAATCTTCGTTTTTGTGAGCCTCACATGGTTGGTTCCAACCTTTCCAAGCTCAATTAACTCCCCAAGTTAGTTGGCTTGGTCGTAGTAAGGGTTCTGAGGTCTGGTTTTACGCGTATCAATACGTGTGGACCTTGGTCTAATCGCAAGCATTCATGAAAAACCTAAGTCTTGATCCTATTCATTTTTAGGGTTGTTACATTATCCCCCCCTTAGGAACATTCGTCCCCGAATGACACTACTACTTCATGTTGTAATGCTAGTCAGATCATAATAAAAGCACTATACACAGTCAATCAATAGCAACAAAATACGGGGAGGTAAGGAAGCATAGATTTAAGAGTATAAAGTCTAACCTCAAGAGCTGAACAGGTGAGGGTAGCGGGCCCTCATGTCGGCCTCAGCTTCCCACGTAGCACCCTCAACAAGATGATTTCTCCACAATACTTTCACTGTGGCAATCTCCTTGTTCCTCAGTCGCTTGACCTGTCTGTCTAAGATCTCAACAGGTACCTCCTCATAAGACAAGTCTTCATCAACCCCCAAACCTTCAACAAGTAAGATTGATGCTGGATCACCTAGGCACTTCTTCAACATAGATACATGAAAGACTGGATGGACAGAATCTAACTCTTCGGGCAATGCCAACTCATAGGCCACCTCACCCACATGCTGTAGGATCTCATATGGCCCAACATATCTCGGACTCAGCTTCCCTTTCCTACCAAATCTCATCACCCCTTTCATAGGTGATATTTTAAAGTAAACCTGGTCACCAACATCAAACTCTAAGGGCCGTTTTCTGTTATCAGCATATGACTTCTGCCGACTGTACGCAGTAGTCAACCTGTCCCTAATAATTTTGACCTTCTCTAAGGCCTCATGAATGATCTCCGGCCCCAAAATGGATGACTCTCCAACCTCGAACCACCCAACTGGAGATCTACACCTCCTACCATACAGTGCCTCAAATGGTGCCATCCCAATGCTGGAGTGATAGCTATTATTATACGAGAATTCTATCAAAGGCAGATGGTCATCCCAGTTACCTCTGAAGTCAATGACACACGCCCTCAACATATCCTCCAATGTCTGTATGGTGCGCTCTGCCTGCCCATCTGTCTGAGGGTGAAAGGCAGTGCTAAGCTTCACCTGCGTGCCCAAGCTCTTCTAGAAAGATCTCCAGAAATGAGAAGTAAACTGAGCTCCTCTGTCTGAAATAATAGACAAAGGAATCCCATGCCATCTCACAATCTCATCAATGTAGAGCCTCGCATAATCCTCGGCTCTGTAAGTAGACTTTACAGGGATAAAGTGGGCAGACTTAGTCAATCTGTCCACAATAACCCATATAGAGTCATGCTTCCTCCTAGTCCTCGGAAGCCCAACCACGAAGTCCATATTAATGGCCTCCCATTTCCAGGTCGAAACCTCAATAATCTGCGTTAGACCACCAGTCTTAAGATGCTCTGCCTTAACCTGCTGACAATTAGGACACTTGGCCACATATTCTGTAATGTCCTTCTTCATGCCATCCCACCAATAAATCTGCTTGAGATCATGATACATCTTGGTGGAACCTGGATGTATAGAATATCTGGAACCATGGGCCCTGCAACAATCCTGGTCCACAAATCATCCACATCTGGCACACACAGCCTATCCTGATACCTAAGTATGCCATCACCTCCCAAAGCGAAAGACTCATTCATCTTCATCAGCACTGAGTCCTTCAGCTCCATCAACACGGGATCTAGATGCTGACCCTGCTTGACTTCAACTACCAAGGATGATGCAGAACTAGGATGAACTGAAACATCCCCACTAGTGGTGTCAACCAAACGCACACCCAGTCTGGCCAGTCTGTGTACATCTTTTAACAGCTCCTTCTTCTCATCCTCAACGTGAGCTGTACTTCCCATGCTCATCCTGCTCAAAGCATCAGCTACAACATTAGCCTTACCTGGATGATAGTGCACATTCATGTCATAATCCTTCAACCATCTCCGCTGACGTAGATTCAACTCCCTCTATGTGAACACGTACTGGAGACTTTTATGGTCTGTGAACACATCTACATGCACTCCATACAGATAATGCATCCACAGCTTCAGTGCAAATACCACAGCTGCCAACTCCAGGTCATGAGTGGGATAATTCTTCTCATGAACCTTGAGTTGTCTAGATGCACAGGCTATCACCTTACTAACCTGCATAAGAACACAACCCAAACCAACCCTAGATGCATCACAATAAACAGTGTAATTCTCACCACACTTAGGCAAAGTAAGCACCGGGGCTGAAGTGAGTCTGTCCTTGAGCTCCTAGAAACTGTTCTCACAAGTCTCCGTCCATTCAAACTTGGCCTTCTTCTTAGTCAAAGCTGTCAATGGGGCAGCAATGGAAGAAAAGCCCTCCACAAACCTGCGGTAGTAACCAGCCAATCCCAAAAAGCTACGGATGTCAGTAGGAGTAAGAGGCTTTGGCCAGTTCTTCATAGCCTCAGTCTTCCTAGGATCCACCTCTACGCCCTGATCGGACACAACATGACCCAGGAAGGTCACTGATCTCAGCCAGAATTCACATTTGCTGAATTTGGCATACAACTGATGCTGTCTAAGTACCTGCAAGGTTAGTCTCAAATGCTGTTCATGCTCTTCCTTGGTCTTAGAGTAGATGAGAATATCATCAATGAATACTATGACGAAAGAGTCAAGGTATTCACAGAAGACCCTGTTCATGAGATCCATAAATGCAGCAGGTGCATTCGTGACACCAAATGACATGACTAAGAACTCATAGTGACCATAGCGGGTACGAAAGGCTGTCTTTGGGATATCTCCATCCCTAACCCTAAGCTGATGATACCCTGAACGAAGATCGATCTTAGAGAACAAACTAGACCCTTGGAGTTGGTCAAACAGATCATCTATTCTGGGGAGTGGATACTTATTCTTTATAGTGACTTTGTTGAGCTGCCGATAATCGATACACATTCTAAGGGTTCCATCTTTCTTCTTTACAAACAACACTAGAGCGCCGCAAGGGGATATGCTCGGCTGAATGAAACCCTTGTCAGTGAGATCTTTTAAGTGCAACTTCAACTCTTTCAGCTCAGCTGGAGCCATTGTAAGGAGGGATATAAATTGGTTTAGTATCGGGTTCTAAATCGATACCAAAGTCAATCTCTCAAAGGGGAGGGACTCCAGGTAAATCATCAGGAAACACATCTAAGAACTCATTCACTACAGGTACTGAGTCTATGGAAGGGATGTCATGATCTAAATCATTAACACTCACAAGATGACACAATATCCCCTTGGACATCATTTTTGTCACAACCCAAAAGCATACCCTAGAAGATAGGGTACAATCTTGGATTGTAACCGGCGTCGTCGACCACTCGGAGGTCTAAGACAAGCCTCTCATATCATTCATTGCATTGACATAGTAAATTTAGCGGAAAATTTAAAACTTTTCATAGCACATCATATGCTAGAAACATCACATCGTATATATATAAAACATAAGTCATAATACATATTTAGACTCTACGTCCCTTTGCCCTCTTAGACTCAATAACTTTAGAGTACATTAGGGACACGGCCCATACGACACATTACATAACTATACAATATTTAAAGACTTCACATTAAAGACATTAGTAGGACATCCTTGAACTTAAGGATTTCTTTCCTTGAGCTTGGGAAATCACCTATCAAGCTCCCCAATCATAGACCTTCTTTAAGCATTCCAATACCTACACTTTGTGTAAAAAGTAAAGAAGAATGGGATTAGCACAAGAATGTACTAAGTATGGCAACCATGCGAAAACATGCATTTAAAAGGGACATTTTGTTTGAAATCATACTTCATGCTATTTTGAGTAAATCATCATAAAACCTTTATCGATATCATTTATATCATCCACTTACTTCATAGTAACACAATCAAAGACCAAACATCATAGAAAAGCACATATAGAATATAAGTACACATAGAGGTCACTTTACAGTGAACTCACCTTTCTTAGCATTTAACTCTTTCTTTCAATTCATTAACCTCCTAAGTAATCCCTTAGGGCTACTTGGTGCAATGCATCACCTTAGGAACATAAGAGAAAACCATACATAGCATCTACACAAGACAACACATGCCATCATAGAAGTATTGGACAATATAATCATAGTCAAACCAAAACTACAATATCATACATAAAGGACACATACACAATCATAAGTATTAAGGTACCTTCCTAAGACTTCCTAAGGAGTCGCCTGTGCAATGTCTAGATGGGTTCATTACTTCCACCTATCCTAAGTAACTTACCTTAAGTCCTCCTAGTTAGGATCCTATTCAATTACTTCCATTGTCCATTTTACTTTAGGGAAACCATAGCCTTAACCGACACTAAGACCATGGGTGCTAATCATGGAATTTGGTGTTGTAGAGCCTTACACCAAAGGAAGGTGTTCCTACCATGCCAAGGTAGAACATTAACATACATCCTAGCATCCCAAGTGAATTCACTTTGCTAGATCCTATGTGGCAAGCATAGTTTATGGAACTAAGAGGTAGATATCCCTATTCATACCGTATGGTAAAGTGGGCCGCTCCTCATGGGAATCCCTTAAAGTGACATATCCATCGAACATGGAAGTTATCATCACATGGGCAAATTCTAGGATGAATCTTTCCTTCTAGGGATAAGTCATCACCTCCCATTGTTAAGTTCGCTCGGTGCTAAGCTAGGTTCCCTTTATTTGAAAAGCCTTTATTATGTTTATTTTTATAAAACATAAGCTTTAAAATATCCATCACTCATATGCTTATAGCATATTCAAGCACCTATCTAGAATTTATAGCATTCTTGGGCACCCCTCTCAAGGCCCCTTTATTAACTAGATCATCATTCATGTGTGTGAGTGTATACATAGATGTGAACAAACCTTTCACATAACACATAAAGTCACACATGTTCATATATCAATGTATAAGTCTATAGGCATAACTATATGAGTAATATTTTCATATAAACCTACTAAGACACTATACACATTCATACCTCATCATATCATATACATCATATTCATAACATATTCATATAATCATCCTTCACATGCATAAGAACCAAACCTAGGAACTATCCTATCAAGATACACATGTGAAATGCATAGACAAGGTCCCATACCCTTGTCCACACTAGTACACCTATCAAGTCATCCTAGTAAGGGAATACAAGTCATACATTCATAAACACCACCTTAACATACATAGTAGTATAGACTAGTGAATATGAAAACTACCTTTCATTTAGACACCATGAGTTATACTAATTATAATATGCATGTAAGTGAGAGTGTGTGTACATTAACCAACATGATCACATAATGACTATCAATACCATCTTAAGTAAGCCACACTATTAGACCACATTATACTTCAAGCACATAGCGCACAACACATAATAGCATAGAAGACGAGACTATACATACATTATAATCAAGACTCCTAACTTTAGCTATTTACACTTCCATATAAGGGATACGTGGGTAGAGGTTATTAGCCACTCTAACACATCAATAGCAGCACCTATACAATACCCTAACATGATTATACTCATGCCCATACAATAGCCACATAACCTAATTCACAACTAGAATAGGAAAGTAGGCATAATCTCCTCATAGTATCATTTTAAGCACATGTTCATAAGTTCATCAATTTGCCTTCCTGGCCATGGTCAACACATATGTAATGACAATAAAGTAAACACCGCCACCATAAGTGGACCATACCATACAATGCCATACAAGGCTTCATCAACATTACTATAAAGAATAGAGAAGTAGAAGAGTAAAGAGAATAAGCATTCTTACCAAATTCTCATCCTTTGATCATCATTGATCAATACACCTTATTCATCAATAAAACACATATATGGTAGTAGCTAAATGTACTTTAAACATATAAGAAACCATGTACAAGTCACTACACGATTATACCATGACATATATATCACATACTAGGAAAGTAGAAGAACATAGATCGCTAATCAATTTCATTCATATGGATTATAGGTCATATTTCATGAATCATATCACCCTAAGACAGTAGCTAATGAAATCATAATCTATATGAGACACTACTACAATTTTCCATTTAGGTCGATACAAGCATGCTTCATATAGGGAGTTCATGGAAAGTAAGTTTACATAGATTAATCATATTGAACCTATCACGAATTGACCCATATTGTATTAATTACGTATAATTCATCCTCATATTTCATTATAGGCAACAGCTATAGTCATTAACCATAATCAATTCTTATAGCGACTAACCTAACGTCAAGATCACAAGTTACAACTTCATAGATAAGAAGAACCTAGATTAATTAAAACCAAGCCTTCTCTACTTTTGTCACACATGATTTATATCCATAATTCAACCATGGTATTAACCTACAACAGTACCTACAAGAACCACAACTTAATCGAAACTCACTTTGGATCACAAGAAAACCAATGTTACAGTGACTATAGAAAACTAGGCTAAACATGCTCAAATCTTCATAGATTGATCCTCATGTATCATTCAACATCAATTAAACATAAATTCATGTAATTAACAGTATATACAATCACTTCAACGTAAGGGAATCGTAATTCAATCGATAACAAGTCAAGATCACAAAGCCCATGCAAGAGCTAAACCAATTTTGGCAGGAACATGGGTTCATCATGCAATTGGAGTGAAAACACATTAAAACCATTGTATTAACTTCAATTCATCATGATTTAATCATTAAAAACGTTTTGAGAAAGAACCCATGGCTAGATTGGAGAAGAAGAACTTTCATCATAAACTTTCTTTGAAAACATTGAGAAGAACTCTCCAAGTGAAAGGTTACTTAGAGATGAAGGATCACCATACTTTTATTAGTTGAAAACCTCTAAAACTTCATGATTCATCCATGGAAAACCCAGCTTGAATCTGTTCTTGAGCTTCACCAACAATGGTGGTTTTAGAGAGAACATTTTTGGAGGGAAAGGCTTAAAATATGTGAGAGGGTTTGGGAATGGGTTGATCACGTTTTTAAAGACTTATATACACCTAAAATTACTTAATTAAACCTATTATAGTCAGGTTAGGACGTGGGATGAATTTACCATTCACCCCTTTAAGTGGCAGCACACAGGCAGCCAACTCGCAGGCAGCCGCGACGAGGGCCATGACGGGGCGTCATGGCCATGATGGGCCGTGGCACCCATCCGTCGCAGGGGACTTAGCAAATTCTTGGCTTATGAGCTGACCAAGTCAAGTCTCCTTCGACGAGACCTGCTTGACGGTCCGTTGGTGGCCCAACGGTCCGTCATTGGGTCCGTCAAGGACACTGCCCAGGCAGTGTATAGGCAGCCTTGGGGTCCTTCTTTTGGGGCCTCTTGTGGGGCCCTTTAGAAGTCGTACCAGAACGTTTCTAATGCGATTACAAACCTTAACATGTTATAGACCTACCACATAAGTTTCATCCAAAACAAACACCTACAAGACGTCCAAACAGCCTTGACCCCAACATGACATACGATGAAAGTCTTAGGGTCTATCTTTCGAACGTCTTGGACGTTCTTGGGCGTTTGACCTCCAAACTTTACAAAACTTCATACAATAACATTAAACATCATTTAACACCATTTCAAGACTTATTTGACTCAGTTCACACAACTTAGACATGCATACACACATGAGGCACATAAGCGACTATTCGTCGAACGTCTTGGACGTCCCTTGACGTTTGACTTCCAAATCACTTCAAACTTTGCACACTGACTCTATATGACATAATAAGGCATTTTAAGACCTTATAACGTTAATATGAACATGTTAGGCTCTAGACACCTTATCTCATTTTCGAGGTCTTACAATATCCCCCACTTGGGAACATTCGTCCTCGAATGACACTTAGGACTCTTTAATCACATCAAGGACTTCAATGCACATAATGGCAGTTCAACACATTTACATGCATCAAGAGTTCACACCTTAACAAAGTACAAGATCGATTTCCTTAAAAATGAGAAATATCAACTTTCAATCAAAGACATGTATACATTTTCCTTCTTAGTGAAATCTAAATGGCAAGTCACACCAAATACATCACAACAAAATAGGAAGTCATTCCACAAATTCTTTCCTTAACATAATACTCACCCTTATAGTAAGCCTCATTTTGGAAAAATAACACAAATTATAGGCACACACATGTACACTTAGCAAAAACATGCTTTCACTTTTCAAGAATGAGCCTACAATTTTGCATCACAAATCTTCAAATCACTAAATTTTAAAGAGAGTTCACATTTTTCATTATAAAAGAGACTCAAATTCCATTACAAGGCTAAAAAATTTAACCTACAAGTGACTATTACCAAGTTCCTTGTCTTACCTCATGAGGTCTATTTCACACTTAGCACATTAAAATGCAAGTCAACAAGAGAAAACATGGATTTTACAAAAAATTCTTTTCATGCTTCTTGGAAAATTCACCATGTCTTTAAGATGATGTCAATCAATTCATACCAATCATATAAATATCATGCAATTTACACTTTATGCAAGACTATTTTCATGAACAAGTATACTAAGAATTTTCATTTTCAATTCAAGTAAGAATAGAAGGACAATGTAGACAATTTCTACAAATGTCACTGCTCAAACACCATCCCACACTTAGGGAAAACCCAATTAAGAGCAACTTAACCCAACATGTAGAGGATCTCTAATACAAAACCTTCATATTTATCACTTAGAGTGATTACTACTTTTAGAGGGAATTTTCATAAACTCAATTTAGCAACACTAAGACATTCTAAACCTTATCATGTGATCACAATCCTTTACATTCAAGTCCTATATCAATATGCATAGAGGAGACAACTACACTTATGTAAGCTAATACCATCTCCATATAGTCAACAAGATTAACATCATGTATAAAGAATCATATCATGCACATCTTCATGATCAATAGACAAATAATATAATATCATACTATTTAATTCACATAAGGTCTTCCTTTACATTCCTTAGTTCATTTAAGAGACATTCATTACATAAGTACATTCAAGTAATGGTCTTAAAAGAAGACCTAGGGACTCTCACTAACATCTTCAAAGCCTATTATGCAATGTCTAGATAGTGTCCCATACCACCACCTAAACTTTATAGAACTTCTCTAATGCTAATAAGTATCCCACATGATGATAATAGGCAATAACCAACATAGACCATGGTAGCAAAGCATGGAATCCGGAGTTCTATCCTACTCCGATGAGGTTGTTCTACTTGCTAATGGTAGAAATTGGACACATCCCATGTAGCCACATGGTTAAGGAATATGAAGGGCTTACATTGTACTTTAGTCTCGTGCTTCACTAGAGATACTTCCCTTACCATACTCGGCGCTAGCCTTAGTTCTCATAGATTAATTCTCATTAAGGTTCATACAAAAGGGTTCCATATCAAGTTCATAACCCAATTACATTTACCCTACCAAAGAGGTCTTGTACGGGATGCCTTCCAATGGAGATAAGAAGCTCATCATGACTTTCCTAAGGATTGATATGATGCCGTTACAGTCAATCAACATTAAGTCCATCAGTCATTACATGAAGGATATCATTACGGCTTTTGACTTCAAGTTTCACAACCTTACGGCTAGGTTCAACGTTTCACATAAAGGACCTCATCATCATTCAAGGTCTCACATCATTCATACATTCAAGACTAAGACGCTTTAGCTACCTAAGTCAAGACATCACATATTCACATTCATACATGCATGAAGTAAGGGACACAAGTCTACCTATACAAGACACAACATACTTTACTTTAGCACATATTACATGTCATTCTAGTAGCACATAAGGACAACCATTATCATATTTAAGTCACCCTATACACTACTATATCATCATCTATAATCATCATAGACTTATATAGCCAAGTGGGAACAATCATGCATTGAAATCTAAGCCTTACATGAGCACAAAGTCATTAGTCTAACATGATCAGCTAAATAACATCAATAGAAGAACACATACTTTCACATTACTTCACATATAGGTAGATATGATCATACTTCACATAATCAACTACATAAATCAACATATTACTTCAAGTAGTACCAACAAGGCCATGATAATCATAATACTTAAAATAACGCCGACAAAGACACATCAATCACATAACACCGCCATCATAAGTGGACCATACCAATCACACATTATTCAAGAGCTAAATTACAATAGCCATATATAATAATAAGAGATTTAGGGCAGCATACCACCCACTTGATCTCACCACTTCAATCCAAAGCTAAATCATCCAATTTAATATAATAAAGCTCTTACCCATGACCATTAACATCAATTCAAAGCATAAATCATAATACTCAACAAATCTAAGTCAACTCAATTTAGATTTTTTAATCTAAGATCAATTAGATATCAATTGAATACAATTCTCACATCATTAGAAAGCCCATAAAAATCTACACTAGAATCTATAAGCATTAAGTTCATATCAATTAAATAAGCTTAACATGCAATAGATCTAAGAGTATTCATTACTCAAATAATAAAATGGAAACAACCTATACATCATACATACATAATCTATAAATGAATCAAAAGCCCATAATAATCTACACATGAATTCATGAATATCAAAGCATAATCAATTCACCCATACTTTAGTGAAATTAAGAGATTTGAGAATATCAAGGGTTTATGGAGAATTTAATTGGAAAACATAAATTATACATCAATAACATCATATCTTAAGATTTGAAAACGTTTCATGCAAGAATCCAAGACTTAGAGTAGAAATTGGACTTTTTCATATTTTTGAAATCTTTGAAAATCATCTTTGAAATTGGCTCTAAGGTGGTAGCAAGCCTTAGATGAAGAACTCTCATACCTTATTTGAAGAACCCAATGCTAATTGAAAAATAAACTCCATTTAATACCCATCTTCAAGCTTCATCTTCACTTTGAACTCTCGTGGAGGTTTTTGGAGGAACTTTAGGAGGAAAGGGGTTTTGATTTAGATGCTAGGGTTTAAATGAGTGTTTAATCACTTATATACTCTTAAAATACCCCTAAACACCTAAAACAACCGTCCCCACGTTTTATAAGACTTGGGGTGAATTTCCCAAAACCCCCAAGCCCTAACAGAAAAACTGCCAGATTTCAGCACCATCGACACCCCGCATCAACAGTCCGTGTTTTCACCCATGCCCCATCGATGGGGTCTAGTTGGTTGCTCTTGCAACTCCTCAACCCACAGGACACATGACTCCATCAATGAGACCCATCGACTGGCCGTCGCCTGGTCGACTGGCCGTCGTTTGGGTCGTCGTTTGGCCACTACCTGGCAGTGTTGAGTTAAAAGTTGGGTTCCTTCTCTAGGGCCCCTTGTGGGTCCTACGTGGAGTCGTACCCGGACGTTTCCAACCCTAACATGTACTTATACAAGTTTAGGACCTCCCACACGAGTTTCATCCAAAACGAACACGTAAAACTCGACAAAATATGCTTAGACACACAAGGTCATTTCAAGGCACATCTTTCAAATGTCTTGGACGTTCTTGGACGTTTGACCTCCAAACTTTACGAAACTTGACACACGGCCTATATACACTATATTAACTCAATTAAGGACCATATAGTCTCCTTCATCACACATAAACACATAGAATCACACATAACCACATATGAGGCACTTAGGTGACTTAGTCGTCGAACGTCTTGGTCGTCCCTTGACGTTTGACTTCAAATGAACCTAAACTCTTAGATACTACCTCAATAAAACATTATAGACCATTTTAGGACCTTATACAATCATGACAACCACGTTAGGCTCTAGCTTCACCTAAGTCATTTTCTGGATCTTACATTTTTCTCCACTTGGACAACATTCGTCCTCGAATGACACTTGCCACTCTCCGAACACTTCCAAGAATAGAGATTCAATGATCAGCTCATGACCGTACCATATAACACTCAATCAAGGAGAACACATCAATTTCACATAATCAATAGATTAACAACACAAGAAGAAACTATAATAGATTCTATAACTAATCAAGCTATAAAACTCACATCCTTCATTCCAAATAGTAAAAACTCATTTTATATTCAATAGCATGCTCATATACATTAGTTATAGCCACATAACAAAAAATTTCAATCAAAGAATTAATTAGTCACTTTTCGAAAAATCACAAATGAACTGACAGTGCATTACAGTGAATTCTCCAACTTTTTCAAAAATGCAGCTTTTAGACAATTTCATGATAGAAACATGCTAATATGCAAGGTAACTTCATATAAACACATTTTTCAACATAATCCTGGCTTCATAAAATACATAATGCAAGAAGTTAATGAAATTAATTTTAACCAAGCATGCCTATGATAAGGAGAATGTTTGGAGCTCATTTTTCACAAAAACTCCTACACCAATGAAGTTACTAAGAACTCTTTGTTTTAGGCTTGAATAAACAGATAAAGAAAGGTTAAGGGAATCTCACTCCCAACAACCATATTCTTCACCATACTCCCCCACTTAGGAGAAACTAATTGTAAGGTCAACATAACATCTACCTCAAGGAACTCCCTCAAGGTACCTTAAACCTTACTAATATTTTTTCACCCAAGTTCTAGCTCATGAAAACTAAAGACTCTCAAAGGTTCAACAATCTAGCCATTACATCCCCCTTACTAAGAGAAACTCACCAATATTTTTTTTTCAAATCTCTTCACCTTCCTTTACATTTCAAACTTTATACATTACCATTATTTCCAGCTATACTACCCTTCAAAAGGTAACAAAACCAACCTAAAGGCATCAACATCATCCTTCACACCTCATCTAACATGCCTAATCTTATCTTTTCTCTCCCTTAACCCAATCTTCATAAATTCACACTCACATAACAAAACACATAAGGGAAACAAGGGAAAGACACCATATACAAGGCTCTTAGAAACGATTAGATGAATGAAGAAGTGAAACTTTTCCTAGCACCCAATAGCCTCCTATTTATAATGTGGCACGCTTCACATTATAAACATGACTCTATTAGATGTGGTTCATAAGACAACTACGACACTCCCAAACCTTATGCTCTTATACCAAGTTTGTCACGACCCTCAAGTACACCCTAGAAGTTAGAGTATCCTTGTGTTCGTCACAAGGCAAATGAGACTTCAAGAAGTCTCAATTAAGCCTCTCGTACCATTCATTGTATAATAAACATTCTAAAATGAGTAAGAATTTAAAAGTTTCTTCACAGACAAAGAACTCTTTTCATAAATAATACACAAGCGGAAGACTTTCATTAAAACGATAAACCTTTACAATATCCGTTGAACCATCTAAACTTTATAGTATACTATACTTAGGACTAAGCCCATACAAGACATAAAATAAAGACTTAAGACATAAACAAACATGTGGATATTGTCCTCGAATCGATTAGGACTCACCAATACTTCATCTTCAATCCTTAGAAACCTATCCATCCTCCATGGCATATCAAGACTTCCAATTCCCTACACTTTAGTCAAAAAGAAAAAAGAAGGGGTTAGCACATTAGATGTACTAAGTATGGAAACCATGCAAAAACCATGAAAAAGGGACATTTAGTCAATAACATGCTTTTCATGAATTTTGATTAAAACATCATACTATAATCATAAGAACAACATTTAACACTTTAGAAATACATAAGAAATCATTTAAGCAATTAATCACATTTTTGTGCCCACTTTCCAGTGAACTACTTCACTGTACAGTGATGTTCCTTCACTGTTATAGTGAAGTGCTTAACCTTCATATTTGACATCTTCTAGCATGTGGTCAACCCACTAAAAGCTATCCTAATAATCACTTAAGTCATACAAAGAGAGTCCGTCCATACACCCTCTCAAAGCATGCCTAAACGATCCTTAAGACTACTTAGAATGAGACACATACACACTTACAATACATCAAGCATATGAACATGAGATCCTCCTACCAAAGGTGATTCCAAGGTTCACTTGGGTGAGTGTGGAGCGACCGCCCATACAATCCCTTTCACAAACACACAAGGGATCCTATACACTACCTAAGATAGAATAATTCTCACTAAATACCATGACATACATCAAACATGAAAATCTCCCTTTCAATGGTTATCAAAAGACCTACTCAGGTAACTCAAGAAGAGAATGTCCATCATTGACCTCTTCAAGATTACCTAAGTAATCCTTAAGACTTACGTAGGTTAGGATCATGTCCACATAATCAATCACATTCATTAACTAGAATCATTATTAAGACATTATCAAATTAAGAGATGAAGTGACCATTCCCATGCCCCCTTCGTACCTTAACTAGACAACCCTTAACTACTGTAGATAAGAACTTATTCCGTTAACATTCTTTCTTAACTTAAGTCATTACATTCCTTAGTTCATTTAAGAGACATTCATTACATAAGTAAATTCAAGTAATGGTCTAGGGACTCTCACTAACATCTTCAAAGCATATTGTGCAATGTCTAGATAGCGTCCCATACCACCACCTAAACTTCATAGAACTTCTCTAATGCTAATAAGTATCCCACATGATGATAATAGGCAATAACCGACATAGACCATGGTAGCAAAGCATGGAATCCGGAGTTCTATCCTACTCCGATGAGGTTGCTCTACTTGCCAATGGTAGAACTTGGAGACATTCCATGTAGGCACATGGTTAAGGAATATGAAGGGCTTACTTTGTACTCTAGTATCGTGCTTCACTAGAGCTACTTCCCTTACCATACTCACTCGGTGCTAGCCTTAGTTCTCATAGATTAATTCACATTAAGATTCATACAAAAGGGTTCCATATCAAGTTCATAACCCAATTACATTTACCCTACCAAAGAGGTCCTAAAGGGGATGCCTTCCAATGGAGACAAGAAGCTCAGCATGACTTTCCTAAGGATTGATATGATGCCGTTACAGTCAATCAACCTTAAGTCCATTAGTCATTACATGAAGGATACCATTACGGCTTTCGACTTCAAGTTTCACAACCTTACGGCTAGGTTCAACGTTTCACATAAAGGACCTAATCATCATTCAAGGTCTCACATCATTCATACATTCAAGACTAAGACGCTTTAGCTACCTAAGTCAAGACATCACATATTCACATTCATACATGCATGAAGTAAGGGACACAAGTCTACCTATACAAGACACAACATACTTCACTTTAGCACATATTACATGTCATTCTAGAAGCACATAAGGACAACCAT
Organism: Solanum sitiens; assembly: GCA_016801875.1. Taxonomy (NCBI): domain Eukaryota; kingdom Viridiplantae; phylum Streptophyta; class Magnoliopsida; order Solanales; family Solanaceae; genus Solanum; species Solanum sitiens. The sequence goes on along the minus strand of JABWTJ010000572.1, from coordinate 639,213 downwards.
TATCATATTTAAGTCACCCTATACACTACTATATCATCATCTATAATCATCATAGACTCATATAGCCAAGTAGGAACAATCCTGCATTGAAATCTAAGACTTACATGAGCACAAAGTCATTAGTCTAACATGATCACCTAAATAGCATCAATAGAAGAACACATACTTTCACATTACTTCACATATAGGTAGATATGATCATACTTCACATAATCAACTACATAAATCAACATATTACTTCAAGTAGTACCTACAAGGCCATGATAATCATAATACTTAAAATAACGCCGACAAAGACACATCAATCACATAACACCGCCATCATAAGTGGACCATACCAATCACACATTATTCAAGAGCTAAATTACAATAGCCATACATAATAATAATAGAGTTAGGGCAGCATACCACCCACTTGATCTCACCACTTCAATCCAAAGCTAAATCATCCAATTTAATATCATAAGGTCCTTACCCATGGCCATGAACATCAATTCAAAGAATGAATCATAATACTCAATAAATCTAAGTCAATTCAATATAGATTTATAATCTAATACAAATTAGATATCAATTTAATACAATTCTCACATCATTAGAAAGCCATAGAAATCTACACTAGAATCTATAAGCATTAAGTTCATATCAATTCAATAAGCTTAACATGCAATAGATCTAAGATTATTCATTAATCCATTAATAAAATTGAAACAGCCTATACATCATACATAGATAATCTATACATGGATCAAAAGCCCATAACAATCTACACATGAATTCATGAATATCATAGTATAATCAATTGACCCATACTTTAGTGAAATTAAGAGATTTGAGAAGATAAAGGGTTCATGGAGAATTTCATTGGAAAACATAAATAATACATCAATAACATCATATCTTATGCTTTGAAAACGTTTCATGCAAGAACCCAAGACTTAGAGTAGAAATTGGACTTTTCATCTCTTTGAAATCTTTGAAAATCATCTTTGAAATTGGCTCTAAGGTGATAGAAATCCTTAGATGAAGAACTCCCATACCTTATTTGAAGAATACAATAATAATTGAAGAAGAAACTCGATTGAAGACCCATCTTCAAGCTTCATCTTCACTTTGAACTTTCATGGAGGTTTTTGGAGGAACTTTAGGAGGGAAGGGGTTTTGATTTAGATGGTAGGGTTTAATAGAGAATTTAATCACTTATATACTATTAAAAATACCCCAAAACACCTAAAACAATCGTCCCCACATTTTATAAGACTTGTGGTTAATTTCCCAAAAACCCCAAGCCTTAACAGAAAAACTGCTAGATTTCAGCACTATCGACGCCCAACATCGACGCTTTGTGGTCTCACCCACGCCCCATCAATAGGGTCTCGTTGGTTGCTCCTGCAGGACACATGAATCCATCGACGGGCCGTCGCCTGGTCGACTAGCCGTCGTTTGGCCACTGCCTGGCAGTGTTGAGTTCCAAGTTGGGGTCCTCCTCTAGGGCCCCTTGTGGGTCCTACGTGGAGTCCTACCCTTACGTTTCCAACCAAAACATGTACTTATACAATTTTAGGACCTCCCACATGAGTTTTATCCAAAACGAACACGTAAAACTCGACCAAACATGCTTAGACACATAAGGTCATTTCAAGGCACATCTTTCGAACGTCATGGACGTTCTTGGACGTTTGACCTCCAAACTTCACCAAAGTTGACACAATGCCTATATAGACCATATTAAATCATTTAAGGACCATATTAGTTCATGAATCACACATAAACACATAGAACCACACATAATCACATATGAGGAACTTAGGTGACTAAGTCGTCGAACGTCTTGGTCGTCCCTTGACGTTTGACTTCCAATGAACCTAACCTCTTATATACTGCCTCAATACATAATTATAAACCATTTTAGGACCTTAGACTATCATGAAAACCACGTTAGGCTCTAGCTTCACCTAAGTCATTTTCGGGATCTTACATTCTCCCTCACTTGGACAACATTCGTCCTCGAATGACACATGCCACTCTCCGAACACTTCCAAGAATAAAGATTCAATGAGCATCTCATTACCGTACCATATAGAACTCAATAAAGGAGAACACATCAATTTCACATAATCAAGAGATTAACAACACAACAAGAAACTAGAATAGATTATATAACTCATCATGCTATAAAACTCACATCCTTCATTCCAAACAGTAAAAACTCATTTTATATTCAATAGCATGCTCATATACATTATTTATAGCCACATAACAAAAATTTTCAATCAAAGAATGAATTATTTACGAAAAATCTCTAAATGAACTGACAGAGCATTACAGTGAATTGCAACTTTTTCAAAAATGCAACTTTCAGACAATTTCATGATAGATACATGCTAATATGCAAGGTAACTTTATATCAACACTTTTTTCAACATAATCCTGGATTCATAAAATACATAATGCAAGAATTTAATGAAATTCAATTTTAACCAAGCATGCCTATAATAAGGAGAATGTTTGGAACTCATTTTTCACAAAAACTCCTACACCAATGAATTTACTAAGAAATCTTTGTTTTAGGCTTGAATAAACACATAAATATAGGTCAAGGGTATCTCACTCCCAACAACCATACTCCCCCACTTAGGAGAAACCGATTCTAAGGTCAACATAACATCTACCTCAAGGAACTCCCTCAAGGCACCGTAAACCTTACTAATACTTTTCACCCAAAGTCTAGCTCATGAAAACTAAAGACTCTCAAAGGTTCAACAATCTAGCCATTACATCTCCCGTACTAAGAGAAACTCACCACTATTTTTATTTTAAATCTCTTCACCTTCCTTTACACTTCAAACTTTATACTTTACCATTCTTTCCAGCTATACTACCCATCAAAAGGTAACAAAACCAACCTAAAGTCATCAACGTCATCCTTCACACCTCATATAACATGCCACATCTCATATTTTCTCTCCCTCAACCCATTCTTCATAAATTCACACTTAAATTACCAAACACATAAGGGAGACAAGGGAAAGACACCATATACAAGGCTCTTAGGCACGATTAGATGAATGAAGAAGTGAAACTTTTCCTAGCACCCAATAGCCTCCTATTTATAATGTGGCACGCTTCATATTATAAACAAGACTCTATTAGATGTGGTTCATAAGACAACTACGGCACTCCCAAACCTTATGCTCTTATACCAAGTTTTTCACGACCCTCAAGTACACCCTAGAAGTTAGAGTATCCTTGAGTTTGTCACACGGCAAATGAGACTTCAAGAAGTCTAAATTAAGTCTCTCGTACCATTCATTGCATAATAAACATTCTAAAATGAGTAAGAATTTAAAACTTTCTTCACACACGAAGAACTCTTTACATAAACAATACACAAGCGGAAGGCTTTCATTAAAATGATAAACCTTTACAATAACCCCTTGAACCATCTAAACTTTGGAGTATACTATACCTGGGACTAAGACCATACAAGACATAAAATAAAGACTTAAGACATAAACAAACATGTGTATATTGTTCACGAATCGATGAGGACTCACCAATACTTCATATTCAACCCTTTGAAATCTATACATCGTCCATGGCATATCAAGACTTCCAATTGCCTACAATTAGTCAAAAAGGGAAAAGAAGGGGTTAGCACATTAGATGTACTAAGTATGGAAGTCATGCAAAAAACATGAAAAAGGGACATTTAGTCAATAACATGCTTTTCATGAATTTTGATTAAACCATCATAATATAATCATAATAACAACATTTAACACTTTAGAAATACATAAGAAATCATTTAAGTAATTAATCACATTTTTGTGCCCACTTTCCAATGAACTACTTCACTGTAAAGTGATGTTCCTTCACTTCTACAGTGAAGTGCTTAACCTTCACATTTGACAACTTCTAGCATGTAGTAAACCCATTAAAATCTATCCTAAGACTCACTTAAGTCATTCAAAGAGAGACCGCCCATACACCCTCTCAAAGCATGCCTAAACAATCCTTAAGACTACTTAGAATGAGACACATACACTCTTACAATACATCAAGTACATGAACATGAGATCCTCCTACTAAAGGTGATTCCAAGGTTAACTTGGGTGAGTGTGGAGCGACCGCCCATACAATCCCTTTCACACACACACACACAAGGGATCCTATAGACTACCTAATATAGAATCATTCTCACTTAATACCATGACATAAATCAAACATGGCATTCTCCCTTTCAAAGGTTATCTAAAGACCTACTCAAGTAACTCAAGAAGAGAATGTCCATAATTGACCTCTTCAAGATTACCTAAGTAATCGTTAAGACTTACCTAGGTTAGGATCATGTCCACATAATCAATCATATTCATTAACTAGAATCATTATTAAGACATTATCTAATTAAGAGATGAAGTGACATTCCTATGCCCCCTTCGTACCTTAACTAGACAACCCGTAACTACTCTAGATAAGCACTTATTCCATTAACAGGCTTTCTTAACTTAAGTCATTACATTCCTTAGTTCATTTAAGAGACATTCATTACATAAGGACATTCAAGTAATGGTCTTAAAGAAGACCTAGGGACTCTCACTAACATCTTCAAAGCCTATTGTGCAATGTCTAGATAGCATCCCATACCACCACCTAAACTTCATAGAACTTCTCTAATGCTAATAAGTATCCCACATGATAAGAATAATAAATAACCAACATAGACCATGGTAGCAAAGCTTGGAATCCGGAGTTTTATCCTACTCCGATGAGGTTGTTCTACTTTCCAATGGTAGAACTTGGACACATTCCATGTAGGCACATAGTTAAGGAATACGAAGGGCTTACTTTGTACTCTAGTATCGTGCTTCACTAGAGTTACTTCCCTTACCACACTCACTCGGTGCTAGCCTTAGTTCTCATAGACTAATTCACATTGATGTTCATACAAAAGGGTTCCATATCAAGCTCATAACCCAGTTACATTTACCATACCAAAGATGTCCTTTAGGGGCTGCCTTCCAATGGCGACAAGAAGCTCATCATGACTTTCCTAAGGATTGATATGATGCCGTTCTAGAAAATCAACCTTAAGTCCACCATTCATTATATGAAGGATACCATTACGGCTTTCGACTTCAAGTTTCATAACCTTACCGCTAGGTTCAACATTTCACATAAAGTACCTTCATATCATCATTCAAGGTCTCACATGATTCATACATTCAAGACTAAGACGCTTTAGCTTCCTAAGTCAAGACATCACATATTCACATTCATACATGCATGAAGTAAGGGACACAAGTCTACCTAAACAAGACACAACATACTTCACTTTAGCACATATTACATGTCATTCTAGAAGCACATAAGAACAACCATTATCATCTTCAAGTCACCCTATACACTACTATATCATCATCAATATAATCATCATAGACTCATATAGCCAAGTAGGAACAATCACGCATTGAACTCTAAGACTACACACCTGAACACAAAGTCATTAGTCTAACATGATCACCTAAATAACATCAATAGAAGAACACAGACTTTCACGTTACTTCACATATACGTAGATATGATCATACTTCACATAATCAACTACACAAATCAACGTATTACTTCAAGTAGTACAGACAAGGCCATGATCATCATAATATTTAAAATAACGACGACGAGGTCACATCAATCACATAAGACCGCCACCATAAGTGGGTCATACCAATCACACAAAATTCAAGAGCTAAATTACAATAGCTATACATAATAATAATAGAGTTAGGGCAGCATACCACCCACTTGATCTCACCACTTCAATCCAAAGCTAAATCATCCAATTTAATATCATAAGGCCCTTACCCATGGCCATGAACATTAATTCAAACATGAACCATAATACTCAATAAATCTAAGTCAATTCAATATAGATTTATAATCTAAGACCAATTAGATATCAATTGAATACAATTCTCACATCATTAGAAAGCCATAGAAATCTACACTAGAATCTATAAGCATTAAGTTCATATCAATTCAATAAGCTTAACATGCAATAGATCTAAGAGTATTCATTACTCCAATAATCAAATTGAAACAGCCTCTACATCATACATACATAATCTATACATGGATCAAAAGCCCATAACAATCTACACATGAATTCATGAATATCAAAGTATAATCAATTGACCCATACTTTAGTGAAATTAAGAGATTTGAGAAGAATCCAATAATAATTGAAGAAGAAACTCGATTGAAGACCCATCTTCAAGCTTCATCTTCACTTTGAACTTTCATGGAGGTTTTTGGAGGAACTTTAGGAGGGAAGGGGTTTTGATTTAGATACTAGGGTTTAATTGAGAATTTAATCACTTATATACTATTAAAATACCCTAAAACACCTAAAACAACCGTCCCCTCATTTTATAAGACTTGGAGTTAATTTCCCAAAACCCCCAAGCCTTAACAGAAAAACTGCCAGATTTCAGCACTATTGACGCCCAACATCGACGCTTTGTGGTCTCACCCATGCCCTGTCGATGGGGTATCGTTGGTTGCTCCTGCAACTTCTCAACCTGCAGGACAAATGAATCCATCGACGGGCCGTTGCCTGGTCGACTAGCCGTCGTTTGGGTCGTCGTTTGGCCACTGCCTAGCAGTGTTGAGTTCCAAGTTGTGGTCCTCCTCTAAGGCCCCTTGTGGGTCATACGTGGAGTCGTACCCTTACGTTTCCAACCAAAACATGTACTTATACGAGTTAAGGACCTTCCACATAAGTTTCATCCAAAACGAACACGTAAAACTCGACCAAACATGCTTAGACACATAAGGTCATTTCAAGGCACATCTTTCGAACGTCATGGACGTTCTTGGACGTTTGACCTCCAAACTTCACCAAAGTTGACACAATGCCTATATAGACCATATTAAATCATTTAAGGACCATATTAGTTCATGAATCACACATAAACACATAGAACCACACATAATCACATATGAGGAACTTAGGTGACTAAGTCGTCGAACGTCTTGGTCGTCCCTTGACGTTTGACTTCCAATGAACCTAACCTCTTAGATACTGCCTCAATACATGATTATAAACCATTTTAGGACCTTAGACTATCATGAAAACCACGTTAGGCTCTAGCTTCACCTAAGTCATTTTTGGGATCTTACATTCTAACTCACTTGGACAACATTCGTCCTCGAATGACACTTGCCACTCTCCGAACACTTCCAAGAATAAAGATTCAATGAGCATCTCATGACCATACCATATAGAACTCAATCAAGGAGAACACATCAATTTCACATAATCAAGAGATTAACAACACAACAAGAAGCTAGAATAGATTATATAACTCATCATGCTATAAAACTCACATCCTTCATTCCAAACAGTAAAAACTCATTTTATATTCAATTGCATGCTCATATACATTAGTTATAGCCACATAACAAAAAATATTCAATCAAAGAATGAATTAGTCACGAAAAATCTCTGAATGAACTGACAGAGCATTACAGTGAATTGCAACTTTTTATAAAATGCAACTTTCAGACAATTTCATGATAGAAACAAGCTAATATGCAAGGTAACTTTATATAAACACCCTTTTCAACATAATCCTCGCTTCATAAAATACATAATGCAAGAAGTTAATGAAATTCAATTTTAACCAAGCATGCCTATAATAAGGAGAATGTTTGGACCTCATTTTTCACAAAAACTCCTACACCAATGAAGTTACTAAGAACTCTTTGTTTTAGGCTTGAATAAACACATAAAGAAAGGTTAAGGGCATCTCACTCCCAACAACCATACTCCCCCACTTAGGAGAAACCCATTCTAAGGTCAACATAACATCTACCTCAAGGAACTCCCTCAAGGCACCTTAAACCTTACTAATTCTTTTTCACCCAAAGTCTAGCTCATGAAAACTAAAGACTCTCAAAGGTTCAACAATCTAGCCATTACATCCCCCTTACTAAGAGAAACTCACCATTATTTTTATTTTAAATCTCTTCACCTTCCTTTACACTTCAAACTTTATAATTTACCATTCTTTCCAGCTATACTACCCTTCAAAAGGTAACAAAACCAACCTAAAGGCATCAACATCATCCTTCACACCTCATCTAACATGACACATCTCATATTTTCTCTCCCTTAACCCAATCTTCATAAATTCACACTCAAATAATCAAACACATAAGGGAGACAAGGGAAAGACACGATATACAAGTCTCTTAGGCACGATTAGATAAATGAAGAAGTGAAACTTTTCCTAGCACCCAATAGCCTCTTATTTATAATGTGGCACGCTTCACATTATAAACAAGACTCTATTAGATGTGGTTCATAAGACAACTACGGCACTCCCAAACCTTATACTCTTATACAAGGTTTGTCACGACCCTCAAGTACACCCTATTAGTTAGAGTATCCTTGAGTTCGTCACACGGAAAATGAGACTTCAGAGAAGTCTAGATTAAGTCTCTCGTACCATTCATTGCATAATAAACATTCTAAAATGAGTAAGAAATTTAAAACTTTCTTCACACACGAAGAAATTTTTTCATAAGCAATACACAAGCGGAAGACTTTCATTAAAACGATAAACCTTTACAATAACCCCTTGAACCATCTAAACTTTAGAGTACACTATACTTGGGACTAAGCCCATACAAGACATAAAATAAAGACGTAAGACATAAACAAACATGTGTATATTATTCTCGAATCAATGAGGACTCACCAATACTTCATATTCAATCCTTTGAAACCTATCCATCCTCCATGGCATATCAAGACTTCAAATTGCCTACACATTAGTCAAAAAGGGAAAAGAAGGGGTTAGCACATTAGATGTACTAAGTATGGAAGTCATGCAAAAACCATGAAAAAGGGACATTTAGTCAATAACATGTTTTTCATGAATTTTGATTAAAACATCATATTATAATCATAATAACAACATTTAACACTTTAGAAATACATAAGAAATCATTTAAGTAATTAATCACATTTTTGTGCCCACTTTCTAGTGAACTACTTCAAGGTAAAGTAATGTTCCTTCACTTCTACAGTGAAGTGCTTAACCTTCACATTTGACATCTTCTAGCATGTAGTCAACCCATTAAAAGCTATCCTAAGACTCACTTAAGTCATTCAAAGAGAGACCGCCCATACATCCTCTCAAAGCATTCCTAAACGATCCTTAAGACTACTTAGAATGAGACACATACACACTTACAATACATCAAGCACATGAACATGAGATCCTCCTACTAAAGGTGATTCCAAGGTTAACTTGGGTGAGTGTGGAGAGACCGCCCATACAATCCCTTTCACACATACACAAGGGATCCTATAGACTACCTAATATAGAATCATTCTCACTTAATACCATGACATACATCAAACATGGCATTCTCCCTTTCAAAGGTTATCAAAAGACCTACTCAAGTAACTCAAGAAGAGAATGTCCATAATTGACCTCTTCAAGATTACCTAAGTAATCCTTAAGACTTACCTAGGTTAGGATCATATCCACATAATCAATCACATTTATTAACTAGAATCATTATTAATACATTATCTAAGTAAGAGATGAAGTGACATTCGTATGCCCCTTCGTACCTTAACTAGACAATTCTTAACTACTCTAGATAAGAACTTATTCCATTAACATGCTTTCTTAACTTAAGTCATTACATTTCTTAGTTCATTTAAGAGACATTCATTACATAAGGACATTAAAGTAATGGTATTAAATAAGACCTAGGGACTCTCACTAACATCTTCAAAGTCTATTGCGCAATGTCTAGATAGCGTCCCATACCACCACCTAAACTTCATTGAACTTCTTTAATGCTAATAAGTATCCCACATGATTACAATAAGTATTAACCGACATAGACCATGGTAGCCAAGCATGGAAGCCGGAGTTCTATCCTACTCCGATGAGGTTGTTCTACTTGCCAATGGTAGAACTTGGACACATACCATGTAGGCACATGGTTAAGGAATATGAAGGGCTTACTTTGTACTCTAGTCACGTGCTTCACTAGACCTACGTCCCTTACCATACTCACTCGGTTCTATCCTTAGTTCTCATAGATTAATTCACATTAAAATTCATACAAAGGGGTTCCATACCAAATTCATAACCCAATTACATTTACCCTATCAAAGAGGTCCTCTAGGGGCTGCCTTCCAATGGCGACAAGAAGCTCATCTTGACATTCTTAAGGATTGATATGATGCCATTCCAGCCAATCAACCTTAAGTCCATCATTCATTACATGAAGGATACCATTACGACTTTCGACTTCAAGTTTCATAACCTTACCGCTAGGTTCAACGTTTCACATAAAGTACCTTCTTATCATCATTCAAGGTCTCACATAATTTATACATTCAAGACGAAGATGCTTTAGCTTCCTAAGTCAAGATATCACATATTCACATTCATACATGCATGAAGTAAGGGACACAAGTCTACCTAAAAAGGACACAACATACTTCACTTTAGCACATATTACATGTCATTCTAGAAGAACACAAGGACAACCATTATCATCTTCAAGTCACCCTATACACTACTATATCATCATCAAATATAATCATCATAGACTCATATTGCCAAGTAGGAACAATCATGCATTGAACTCTAAGACTACACACATGAACACAAAGTCATTAGTCTAACATGATCACCTAAATAGCATCAAGAGAATAACACATACTTTCACATTACTTCAGATATAGGTAGATATGATCATACTTCACATAATCAACTACACAAATCAACATATTACTTCAAGTAGTACCGACAAGGCCATGATCATCATAATACTTAAAATAACGTCGACGAGGCCACATCAATCACATAACACCGCCACCATAAGTGGGTCATACCAATCACACATAATTCATGAGCTAAATTAAAATAGCTATACATAATAATAGAGTTATGGCAGCATACCACCCACTTGATCTCACCACTTCAATCCAAAGCTAAATCATCCAATTTAATATCATAAGGCCATTACCCATGGCCATGAACATCAATTCAAAGCATGAATCATAATACTCAATAAATATAAGTCAATGCAATATAGATTTATTAATCTAAGACCAATTAGATATTAATTGAATACAATTCTTACATCATTAGAAAGCCCATAGAAATCTACACTAGAATCTATAAGCATTAAGTTCATATCAATTCAATAAGCTTAACATGTAATAGATCTAAGAGTATTCATTACTCCATTAATCAGATTGAAACAGCCTATACATCATACATACATAATCTATAGATGAATCAAAAGCCCATAACAATCTACACATGAATTCATGAATATCAAAGTATAATCAATTGACCCATACTTTAGTGAAATTAAGAGATTTGATAAGATAATGGGTTCATGGAGAATTTCATTGGAAAACATAAATAATACATCAATAACATCATATCTTAAGCTTTAAAAACGTTTTATGCAAGAATCCAGACTTAGAGTTAAAATTGGACTTTTTCATCTTTTTTAAATCTTTGAAAATCATCTTTGAAATTGGCTCTAAGGTGATAGAAATCCTTAGATGAAGAACTCCCATACCTTATTTGAAGAAGCCAATAATAATTGAAGAAGAAACTCGATTGAAGACCCATCTTCAAGCTTCATCTTCACTTTGAACTCTCATGGAGGTTTTTGGAGGAACTTTAGGAGGGAAGGGGTTTTGATTTAGATGCTAGGGTTTAAATGAGAATTTAATCACTTATATACTATTAAAATACCCTTAAACACCTAAAACAACCGTCCCGACATTTTATAAACTTGGGGTTAATTTCCCAAAACCCGCAAGCCTTAACAGAAAAACTGCCAGATTTAAGCACTATCGACGCCCAACATCGACGGTCTGTGGTCTCACCCACGCCCTGTAGATGGGGTCTCTTTGGTTTCTCCTGCAACTCCTCAACCTTCAGGACACATGAATCCATCTACGGGAAGTCGCCTGGTCGACTGGCCGTCGTTTGGGTCGTTGTTTGGCCACTGCCTGGCAGTGTTGAGTTCCAAGTTGGGGTCCTCCTCTAAGACCCCTTGTGGATCATACGTGGAGTCATACCCGGACGCTTCCAACCCAAACATGTACTTATACGAGTGTAGGACCTTCCACATGAGTTTCATCCAAAACGAACACGTAAAATTCGACTAAACATGCTTAGACACATAAGGTCATTTGAAGGCACATCTTTCGAACGTCATGGACGTTCTTGGACACTTGACCTCCAAACTTCACGAAAGCTGTCACAATGCCTATATACACCATATTAACTCATTTAAGGACCATATTAGTTCATTCATCACACACAAACACATAGAACCACACATAATCACATATGAGGCACTTAGGTGACTTAGCCGTCGAACGTCTTGGTCGTCCCTTGACGTTTGACTTCCAATGAACCTAACCTCTTATCTACTGCATCAATACATAATTATAGACCATTTTAGGACCTTAGACTATCATGACAGCCACATTAGGATCTAGCTTCACCTAAGTAATTTTCGGGATCTTACATTATCCCTCACTTAGACAACATTCATCCTCAATGACACTTGCCACTCTCCGAACACTTTCAAGAATAAAGATTCAATGATCAGATCATGACCGTACCATATAACACTCAATCAAGGAGAAGACATCAATTTCACATAATCAAGAGATTAACAACACAACAAGAAACTAGAATAGATTCTATAACTCATCATGCTATAAAACTCACATCCTTCATTCCAAATAGTAAAAACTCATTTTATATTCAATATAATGCTCATATACATTAGTTATAGCCACATAACAAAAATTTTCAATCAAAGAATGAATTAGTCACTTTTCGAAAAATCTGAGAATGATCTGACAGAGCATTACAGTGAATTGCAACTTTTTCAAAAATGCAACTTTCAGACAATTTCATGATAGAAACAAGCTAATATGCAAGGTAACTTTATATAAACACCCTTTTCAACATAATCCTCGCTTCATAAAATACATAATGCAAGAAGTTAATGAAATTCAATTTTAACCAAGCATGCCTATAATAAGGAGAATGTTTGGACCTCATTTTTCACAAAAACTCCTACACCAATGAAGTTACTAAGAACTCTTTGTTTTAGGCTTGAATAAACACATAAAGAAAGGTTAAGGGCATCTCACTCCCAACAACCATACTCCCCCACTTAGGAGAAACCCATTCTAAGGTCAACATAACATCTACCTCAAGGAACTCCCTCAAGGCACCTTACACCTTACTAATACTTTTTCACCCAAAGTCTAGCTCATGAAAACTAAAGACTCTCAAAGGTTCAACAATCTAGCCATTACATCCCCCTTACTAAGAGAAACTCACCATTATTTTTATTTTAAATCTCTTCACCTTCCTTTACACTTCAAACTTTATAATTTACCATTCTTTCCAGCTATACTACCCTTCAAAAGGTAACAAAACCAACCTAAAGGCATCAACATCATCCTTCACACCTCATCCAACATGCCACATGTCATATTTTCTCTCCCTCAACCCAATCTTCATAAATTCACACTCAAATGACCAAACACATAAGGGAGACAAGGGAAAGACACCATATACAAGGCTCTTAGGCACGATTAGATGAATGAAGAAGTGAAACTTTTCCTCGCACCCAATAGACTACTATTTATAATGTGGCACGCTTCACATTATAAACAAGACTCTATTAGATGTGGTTCATAAGACAACTACGACACTCCCAAACCTTATGCTCTTATACCAAGTTTGTCACGATCCTCAAGTACACCCTATAAGTTAGAGTATCCTTGAGTTCGTCACACGGAAAATGAGACTTCAAGAAGTCTAAATTAAGTCTCTCATACCATTCATTGCATAATAAACATTCTAAAATGAGTAAGAATTTAAAACTTTCTTCACACACGAAGAACTCTTTTCATAAACAATACCCAAGCGAAAGACTTTCATTAAAACGATAAACCTTTACAATAACCCCTTGAACCATCTAAGCTTTAGAGTACACTATACCTGTGACTAAGCCCATACAAGACATAAAATAAAGACTTAAGAAATAAACGAACATGTGGGTATTGTCCTCGAATCGATGAGGAGTCACCAATACTTTATCTTCAACCCTTAGAAACCTACCCATCCTCCATGGCGTATCAAGACTTCCAATTCCCTACACATTAGTCAAAAAGGGAAAAGAAAGGGTTACCACATTAGATGTACTAAGTATGGAAGCCATGCAAAAACCATGAAAAAGGGACATTTAGTCAATAACATGTTTTTCGTGAATTTTGATTAAAACATCATACTATAATTATAAGAACAACATTTAACACTTTATAAATACATAAGAAATCATTTAAGCAATTAATCACATTTTTGTGCCCACTTTCAAGTGAACTACTTCACTGTACAATGATGTTCCTTCACTGTGTTATAGTGAAGTTCTTAACCTTCACATTTGACATCTTCTAGTATGTAGTCAACCCATTAAAAGATATCCTAAGACTCACTTAAGTCATACAAAGAGAGACACCCATACACCCTCTCAATCATGCCTAAACGACCCTTAAGACTACTTAAAATGAGACACATACACACTTACAATACATCAAGCACATGAACATGAGATCCTCCTACTAAAGATGATTCCAAGGTTCACTTGGGTGAGTGTGGAGAGACCGCCCATACAATCCCTTTCACACACACAGAAGGGATCCTATAGACAACCTAATATAGAATCATTCTCACTTAATACCATGACATACATCAAACATGGCATTCTCCCTTTCAAAGGTTATCAAAAGACCTACTCAAGTAAATCAAGAAGAGAATGTCCATAATTAACCTCTTCAAGATTACCTAAGTAATCCTTATGACTTACCTAGTCTAGGATCATGTCCACATAATCAATCACATTTATTCACTAGAATCATTAATAAGACATTATTTAAGAAAGAGATGAAGTGACATTCCTATGCCCCCTTCGTACCTTAACTAGACAATACTTAACTACTCTAGATAAGAACTTATTCCATTAACATGCTTTCTTAACTTAAGTCATTACATTCCTTAGTTCATTTAAGAGACATTCATTACATAAGGACATTTAAGTAATGGTCTTAAATAAGACCTAGGGACTCTCACTAACATCTTCAAAGCCTATTGCGCAATGTCTAGATAGTGTCCCATACCACCACCTAAACTTCATAGAACTTCTCTAATGCTAATAAGTATCCCACATGATGACAATAAGTATTAACCGACATACACCATGGTAGCCAAGCATGGAATCCGGAGTTCTATCCTACGCCGATGAGGTTGTTCTATTTGCCAATGGTAGAACTTGTACATCCCATATAGGCACATGGTTAAGGAATATGAAGGGCTTACTTTGTACTCTAGTCACGTGCTTCACTAGACCTACGTCACTTACCATACTCACTCGATTCTATCCTTAGTTCTCATAGATTAATTCACATTAAGGTTCATACAAAAGGGTTCCATATCAAGTTCATAACCCAATTACATTTACCCTACCAAAGAGGTCCTCTAGGGGCTGCCTTCCAATGGCGACAAGAAGCTCATCTTGACTTTCCTAAGGATTGATATGATGCCGTTCCAGCCAATCAACCTTAAGTCCATCATTCATTACATGAAGGATACCATTACGACTTTTGACTTCAAGTTTCATAACCTTACCGCTAGGTTCAATGTTTCACATAAAGGACCTTCTTATCATCATTAAAGGGCTCACATAATAAATATATTCAAGACTAAGGATTTTATCTTCCCAAGTCAAGACATCACATATTCACATTCATACATGCATCAAGTAAGGGACACATGTCTACCTAAACAGGACACATCATACTTCACTTTAGCACATATTACATGTCATTCTAGAAGCACATAAGAACAACCATTATCATCTTTAAGTCACCCTATACACTATTATATCATCATCAATATAATCATCATAGACTCATATAGCCATGTAGGAACAATCATGCATTGAACTCTAAGACTACACACATGAACACAAAGTCATTAGTCTGACATGATCACCTAAATAGCATAAATAGAAGAACATATACTTTCACATTCTTTCACATATCGGTAGATATGATCATACTTCACATAATCAACTACACAAATCATCATATTACTTTAAGTAGTGCAGACAAGGCCATGATCATCATAATACTTAAAATAAGGCCGACAAGGCCACATCAATCACATAACACCGCCACCATAAGTGGACCATACCAATCACAAATAATTCAAGAGCTAAATTAAAATAGCTATACATAATAATAAGAGAGTTAGGTGTCACGACCCGGATTGTGGAATCCGAATCGCAACCGGCTACGTTGACCTCTCAGAGGTTGCAGACAAGCCTCTTCTTGCATTCATCACATTCATATGGTTAATTTTAGCAGAAAATTTAAAACTTTTTGTTTGTAGTTGAAGTATACATAGACTTCATATAAACGCATATCTTCAAGGAAGTTCATTGCTCATACATAAACCATCTACTTATAAGATCATGCAACTTGAAAGAAATGGAATCTCATGTCATAAGTAATACTTGCCAAAACGGCATCATTACAAGAATAGGAAAGAAACACTAGTTGAACCTACCCCACTAGTTCAAACCTACTACTAAGCAAGAATATAAAGGCAGGCATTCTCGAATGCATGAGGACCTACCAAGTCCGGATGAAATATTTGAGTTCGAATAGCTGCAATGATACCCTCAACGTCCACCTGAGCCTCCACCTAAAATAGTAATATTATATAGAATTAGTACACACTTGTACTAAGTATGGATAAATGCAACAACACATAACGGTAATGCATTAACAAGGATGGCTCTTCCTAATCAACTTGCTTTCTTAGAAGGTCAAGTCTCTTGACTTTGACTATTTCTTAATAGGAAGGTCAGTCCATGAATATGTCACACGTCATACATACATAGGTTCACATAATATACATTTCATGTTTCATACAGTATACATTTCATTTTCATGAGACCTTGGAATCATGGACGTAGCATTAAGACATCTCAAGTGAGGGCCCAACATATGGGATCTCAATCTGAGGGTCTCCTTTAGCAAACACAGAGCTTGCTTCATTCGTTCATTTGTACTTCACATTGTTCATTTCATTCATTCATAGGCTGATGTAAACACCTGCTATACCTAGGATGTAGTTTAAGACTCTCATCGGGATCATGAAGTGCAATGACCAAGAATGACCTAATGTCAATACTTTAGTCCGGTCTCACCTCCTGATTGTCTTGCACAAACACCTTTGGTATCATTCATTTAATTATATTTCATTCTTTGAGGAACTTCAACCATAACCAACATAGATCATGTGAGCATCATTAAATCCGGTGTCTCCCCCACACCGAAAAGAGGTGGAGTCACTAGCCAAAGTGAAACCAAAACATGCTGCTTTAAGGGTTCGAACCAAGCTAGTTCCCTATGTTGGAAACATAGTTCAAAGACTAGGAGATTTAAGGAGACCCATACCCACCTTGGTGGACAGTCTCATCTCATGAGATTTATGTGAACCTCCGCCCTTCCCGAAGGAAGGCATCACCACTCATAGCTAGCCTATCGGTGTTTAGTTTAAAGTTCCTATTTACATTCAACTCATACATCATCGAAGCTTGCTTCTTAGAATGAGGTATTCATAGCTCATTAGATGATTTCTCATCTCTTCTTTACGTATTAAGTGTGAATTGTCCTTACACTTACATATATAATGTGATTGAGACTTGTCTCTTAATGTTCAACACTCTCTTAGGTGAGTACTTTTTGGTGACCTTTACTTAGGCTTGGTTGAGACTTGTCTCACCATTCATCTTAGACTCTTATCATGTTGTCACTATTCTCATTAGCATCATAGTATAATATAATTACTCACCTCATTACGTGAATGTTCATTTATTAATCTTACCATTAACTCATGGTCTTACCCATTTCGGGTTACTCATAATTGAATAAGTGTTTCATGATAATCTAATTATATGTTGTGTAAGACTTATGCATTTTACACATTCAGCCAAGGGACCCAAGTTCGATCCCTAGTGGCTGCATTTCATTTCATTTTAATGTGTCTCACAATTTCAGTCAAGGGACCCATGTTCGAATCCCTTGGGCAGCACTTGATTTTTTTTTAATTATTTAGAGTGTTAGGTGACTTCATTTATTTTGGCCAAGAGGATCTGGGATCGAATCCCAGTGGCCTCAATTCTTTTATTATTTTATTTTGGTGTGAGATTTATGTATCTCACACCCTTGGCCAAGGAGCCGAGTTCGAATCCCCTCTCTCACCCTATTTTCTTTTATTTTATTTTAAGGCTTAATCTCTTAGTATTAGGACTTTAAGGTTTCGAGATTCACTCTAAAAGGCAACAACTATTCCTCTTCATATATATTAGTGACTAGCCGAAACCATGTTCATTTAACATAAAGTTTTAATTCACTTTCTTACATTTTAGTTTAGGCGTTTGACTCATAGTTTTACATATACTTTTGACCAATTCATTAAGGACTTTACTTTCACTTTCTTATTCATGAACATCACGATTTCTTTTGCATGTTAAATACACAACATTTCATAACACATGATTCACCATTTTCTTCAAGTTAACAGTAACAATACAATTATGGAAAACAACATGTTTTGTGCACATATGACATTCAACATTCGGACGTACATAACAAATCATAAACAGCCCGTAACATACATTGCACACAACCACAATCATTCCTAAAATCATCTACCAGAAGTCATACCAACGCATGCATCAATTCATTCATAGGATCTAATGACAGGGGCATGCAACGGGGGACAACCTTAGTTTTCGATTGGATTTAAACTGAACCTTAGGGGACTCCTGGGAAAGGGACCAAGAAAGAAGAAAACCCATAACTTTTCAGCCTTTACAACCAGTCACAACCACACGTTTCCACCCACATACAAACCTTTCTTCCGAGCTTTGATTCTTGTTCCCAAGTGAAGTTCTTTGCTTAAAACACTTAGGTGTACGAATTCTTCCTTTTATTTTTCGTTGGATGCAGCCAAGAATACTTTTAGAGCAGTGGGTTTTACGTTTATTTTATGTCTTTGAATTGTGAGGTAAAGTTGAAAATGTTTTTAGGATTAATATAAAGAATTAAGAGTGGGCATGAAGCACACTCCTAGTGGGTGTCGTGCGCCCCTTTTGTGGGAATTGTTGTTGACTTATTCAACACAATTAAAATGGTAAGATCATATTATAAAATATATATTAAGTTATTATAATGCCCCTACTTATTTTAATTAATTTTTAATCAATTAATTCGTGCCCCTTAATGCCTCCAACTCGGCTCGAACCCGAGTGTGGAGGCATGGTCAATCTCGGGTTTGACCACCGAGATTTGACTCATTTTGACTAATTAATAACTTTATTTAATTAATTAACTATCAGCCTAGGGTAATTAATATACTACCCCTAGCCCCAAAATTACCTTTATACCCCTAGAACCCTTAAAACCTAGGACTAACCCTCTAAGTCCGGTTAAGACTCATCCGGGTGAATGCTAGTATTTGGGTACACTACATGGATGGAACCAACCCTGCATAGCTCAACTAACTCACCAAGTTGGTTGGCTTGGCTGGTTCATAGGTTCAAAGGCCTGGTTCCACGCGCATCAATCCGTGAGGACCCGTTCTAACCTAGGCATTCTATGTAGGTTTAGGCCTTACTTAGCATAGTAGTTTCGGGTTGTCACATTATCCCCCCCCCCTAGGAACATTCTTCCCCGAATGACACTACATATCATTTAAACAAAGAAGGTAATTTTCGAATTTTACTTCATCATGCTTAAACGTTTCTCTTTTGGGAATATTTGATCCACACTTATTTGGGTGGTGCATATCATGCAAGCTTATCTAAGGCGTCATTCTTGAGATTGAGGAATTTCCTTCTCCATCACACTTAACTTAATGCAGTACACAATTCATGCAACATAGAAGACATTACTATGCTACACAAAAACAGCAACATAGATTGCAAACATAACTTCGTTTTAACTCATATAGTGTTATTTCAAAACATATGATTAGTGACCTATTACACAAAGTTGACTTCAGCACTTACAACTTACAGTTTCTGAAACATGAATCAAACAATAGGAAAAGAATATCTCACCTTAAGAACTGAACAAATGAGGATAGCGATATCGCATGTCAGCCTCGGCCTCCCACGTTGCTCCCTCAACTTGGTGGTTCTGCCATAGAACTTTCACGGTGGCAATCTCCTTGTTCCTCAGTCGCTTCACTTGACGATCTAAAATTTCGATTGGAACCTCTTCATAAGAAAGGCTCTCATCAACTCCTAACCCCTCAACAGGAAGAATGGATGCTGGATCGCCTAGACACTTCTTGAGCATCAAAATGTGAAACACTGGATGAACAGAAGCCAAATCTTGAGGTAACTTCAATTCGTAGGCAACATTTCCTACTCGCTGCAAGACCTCATAAGGGTCTATATACCTCGGACTCAACTTACCCTTCTTACCAAACCTCATCACCCCTTTCATGGGTAATATCTTCAAGTAGACCTTATCACCTACCTCAAACTCTAGAGCTCTCTTTCTGTTGTCTGCATTGGATTTTTGATGACTGTAAGCAGTAGACAACCTATCTCTGATCATCTTCACCTTTTCCATAGCCTTATGTACGATCTCAAGACCAAGGATGGCAGATTCTTTTACATCGAACCACCCAACCGGAGACCTACATCTTCGGTCATATAGTGCTTCACAAGGTGCCATCCCAATACTGGAATGGTAGCTGTTATTGTAAGAGAACTCTATCAACGGTAGATGATCATCCCAACTCCCCTAGAAGTTAATAACAGATGATCTCAGCATGTCTTCAAGGGTCTGGATGGTACGCTCTGCTTGTCCGTCCGTCTGCAGATGAAAAGCAGTACTAAGCTTCACCTGTGTGCCCAAGCCCTTTTGGAAAGATCTCCAAAAATGAGAAGTAAATTGGGCTCCCCTATCCGAGATGATAGACAGAAGAATACCGTGCCATCTCACTATCTCATCAATATAAAGCTTGGCATAATCTTCAGCTTTGTAAATAGACTTCACTGGTATGAAGTGAGCGGACATTGTCATTCTGTCAACAATAACCCAAATAGAATCATGTAGTTTTCTAGTCTTTGGCAGACCAGCTACAAAATTCATATTAATAGCCTCCCACTTCCATGTTGGAATCTCAATCGTCTAAGTGAGACCCCAGGCTTAAGGTGTTCTGCCTTAACCTGTTGGCAATTCGGAGACTCCTCGACGAATTTAGAGACAGCTCTCTTCATGCCTTCCAACCAATAGACCTCTTTAAGGTCATGGTACATCTTCGTGGCACCTGGATGAATGGAATACCTAGAACCATGAGCTTCATCCATGATATTAGACCTCAAATTATCAACATTGGGCACACATAACCTGTTTTGGTACCTGAGTACACCATCCCCTCCTAGGGAAAATGAGTCATTCGACTTACTCAATATTGAGTTCTTCAACTCCTTGAGTACTGGGTCGAAATGCTGATTGGCTTTAACATCTACAACAAATGAGGATTCGGAGATTGAGTGAACCGAACCACCCCCACTTGGTGCATTTGCCAGCCGTACACCCAATCTAGACAATTGGTGTACCTCTTTAACCAGCTCCTTCTTCTCTTCATCAATATGAGACATGTTGCCCATGCTCAATCGACTCAACGCATCAACCACTACATTGACCTTACCCGGGTGATAATAAACACTCATATCATAATCTTTGAGCAGTTCTAGCCATCTCCTCTGACGAAGGTTCAACTCCCTCTGTGTAAAAACATACTGAAGACTTTTATGGTCAGTATACACATCAACATGTACACCATATAAATAATGTCTCCAAAGTTTTAATGCAAACACCACAGCAGCTAACTCAAGATCATGAGTAGGATAATTCTTCTCATGGATTTTTAACTGTCTCGATGTATATGCAATCACCTTTCCATATTGCATAAGAACACATGCCAAACCTACTCGAGAAGCATCACAGTATACCACATATCCTGCACCACTCCTCGGCAATATGAGAATTGGGGCTGAAGTGAGTCAGTCTTTGAGCTCTTGGAAGCTCTTCTCACATTTTTCAGACCACTCAAACTTCGCCTTCTTCTTCGTCAAGGCTGTCACTGGAGAAGCAATAGTGGAAAAGCCTTCCACAAACCTGCGATAGTAATTGGCCAAACCCAGAAAACTGCGAATATCCGTAGGAGTAAGGGGTCTCAGCCATTTTTTCACTGCCTCAACCTCTTTAGGATCGACTTCTACACCTTGGTCAGTCACAACATGACCAAGAAAGGTCACTGATCTCAACCAGAATTCACATTTGCTAAATTTTGCATACAACTGATGTTCTCTAAGTACCTGCAATGTCTTTCTCAAGTGTACCTTATGCTCTTCTCTAGACTTAGAGTATATGAGAATGTCATCTATGAATACTATGATGAAGGAATCAAGGTACTCACAGAAAACTCTATTCATAAGGTCCATAAACGTGGCTGGTGCGTTAGTGAGACCGAATGACATGACCAGAAATTCATAATGCCCATATCTAGTACGAAAAGCCGTCTTAGGAACGTCTTCTCGCTTCACTCTAAGATGATGATAGCCTGACCGAAGTTCTATCTTGGAAAAGACACTTGAACCTTGGAGTTGGTCAAATAAATCGTCAATTGTGGGAAGAGGGTACTTATTCTTTATAGTGACTTTATTGAGTTGCCGATAATCGATGCACATTCTAAGGGTTCCATCCTTTTTCTTTACGAACAACACTGGAGCACCCCATAGGGATATGCTCGGCTGGATTAAGCCCTTATCAAGTAGATCTTTTAACTTTAACTTCAACTCTTTGAGTTCAGCTGGTGCCATCCTATACGGGGAAATAGAAATTGGCTTGGTGTTGGGATATAAATAAACACCAAAGTCAATCTCATGTTCAGGAGGGATTCCTGGTAAATCCTCCGGAAAGACATCTAGGTAGTCATTCACTATTGATATTGAGTCTATGGAAGGAACCTCTTTATCTAAGTCATTGACTCTAACTAAGTGGTACAAATACCCCTTAGCTATCATCTTGTTGGCCTCTAAGTGTGAAACAATTTGACCGACTGGACTTGAACCGTGCCCTTCCCATTCCCGCTCTAACTCATTTGGAAACTGAAACCTCACTACCCTCTTTCGACAATCTATTGTGGCATAACTCTTATGGAGCCAATCCATACCCAAGATTATATCAAAATTGAGCATGGCTAATTCCACATGATCAGCATGAGTGACTCTATCAAGGATTTGAATTGGACAATTTTTATACACTCTTTATGCTCTAATGCCATCTCCTAGGGGGTAGTTACTAGAATCGGCTCATGCAGGACGTCAGAAAGCACATCAAATCTACTAGCTACCAAAGGAGTAACAAATGATAGAGTGGATCCTGGATCTAACAATGCATACACTGGGAAAGTAAAGACATGCAACGTACCCGTGACAACATCAGCTGACTTCTCTTGCTCTTCTCTACCTTTCAGTGCATAAAATCGGTTCCTCTTAGGAGGTTCGACTGCAGCATAAGCATTCAGCCGAGGCTAAACATCTGCTTTGGCCTTATCCATCATCTGAGGATAATCTCGGACCATGTGTCCAGTCTTTCCACACCCAAAATAGGTGTTAGTACCTATTAAACACTCACCTCCATGGGGACGTCTACATTTACCACAAAGCTTGCTTTTTCGCTGGATGTTCCGATCATTGCCCTTTCTGGGGCCAGACTCGTTCACTTTGGCATTCGCATTTCCTGAAGAAGCAGAATTACCTGAATGTCTCTTGAACTTAGGTCTATTCTATACTCCAAATGAGACCCTGCCCGAGCTAGCACCAGCCTGATCCGCAATCCTAGGCTTCTTCCTTTCATGAACACTCCTATTATGGCGGCTCTCCTCCACGTGCTGAGCATGCACCATCAACCTGCCCAGATCCATGCTATCATGCGACATGGCTGCCTGACAATCTTCCACTAGATCCTCCGACACGCTAGTCACAAACCTGCTCATTTTATCCCTGCTATTTGCCACTAGAGAAGAAGCATACTTTGAGTGTTTAATGAATTTCAAGAAATACTCCTTGACTGACATACCTCCGTGTCTGAGGTTGATGAACTCTTCAACCTTAGCTTCTAATTGCTCTCTGGGGAAGAATCTCTCCAGAAAGGCAGTCTTGAGAACATCCCAAGTAATGGGAACATCTCCACGTGCTCGGCTATCAGCCCACATCCAGTACCAAATCTGTGCCACATCCTTGAGTTGATATGCAGTCAACTCAGCCTTCTCCTCCTCATCTACTGCCATGGCACAAAGGTAGACCCCATCCACGAACTCCTGGGGATCCCACGGGTCTTGGATCCGTAGTAAACTGGGGGTTCATTCTGGTGAAGTCCCTCAGCCTGCTAGCCATGGTTCCAGCATGAGGATTCTCTCTGGGAGCACCCTCTCTAGCGGCTTGAGATGTGATGGCTTGAGCCTGAGTAGTGATGGCATGTGCCATCTGTAACAAGGCATTCCTCACTTCTCCATCTGACAACGCAGCTGGATTGACAGGCACCTGATCAGCAATAACTGGACCTCACCTACCCTCATGCCTGCATTTCTCCTCATATTTCTTATCTACACATAGATACCAGAAGAGAGTTAGATTCGTAATGACACAATCGTGTCACAATTCCATATAGCACGATAGAGAGTGGAAGAAGGAAAATTTCCTAAACATTATGCAGTCTCTAATTCATGATAGTGGTGCACTTCACTACCATAACTTAGAAACTACTTAACGTGGTTGATATGAGCCTGATGTCTTGGATATTTAACCTGATGCTCTGATACCAAGTTTGTCACAAACCAGATTCTGGAATCCGAATCGCAACCGGCGTCGTTGACCTCTCAGAGGTCGCAGACAAGCCTCTTCTTGCATTCATCACATTCATACGGTTAATTTTAGCGGAAAACTTAAAACTTTTTGTTCATAGTGGAAGTATACATAGACTTCATATAAACGCATATCTTTAAGGAAGTTCATTGCTCAACCATCTACTTATAAGATCATGCAACTTGAAAGAAATGGAATCTCATGTCATAAGTAATACTTGCCAAAACGGCATCATTACAAGCGTCTGAATAAAATAGAAAAGAAACACTAGTGGAACCTACCCCACTAGTTCAAACAAACCACTAAGCAAGAATATAAAGGTAGGCATCCTCGAATGCATGAGGACCTACCAAGTCGGGATGAAATCTCTGAGTCCGAACAACTGCAATGATACCCTCAACGTCCACATGAGCCTGCACCTAAAATAGTAATATTGTATGGAATTAGTACACACTTATACTAAGTATGGGTACATGAAACAAAACATAACGGTAATGCATGAACAAGGATGGCTCTTCCTAATCAATATGCTTTCTTAGAAGGTCAAGTCTCTTGACTTTGACTATTTCGTAATAGGAAGGTCATGCCATGAATATGTCACACATCATACACACATAGGTTCACATAATATACATTTTATGTTTCATATAGTATACATTTCATTTCCATGAGACCTTGGAATCATGGAGGTAGCATTAAGACATCTCAAGTGAGGTCCCAACATATGGGATCTCAATCCGAGGGTCTCCTTTAGCAAACACAGAGCCTGCTTCATTCGTTCATTTGTACTTCACATTATTCATTTCATAGGCTGATGTAAACACCAGCTATACCTAGGATGTAGTTTAAGACTGTCATCTGGATCATGAAGTGCAATGACCAAGAATGACCTAATGTCAATACTTAAGTCCGGTCTCACCTCCTGATTGTCTTGCACAAATACCTTTGTATCGTTCATTTCATTATCTTTCATACTTTGAGGAACTTCAACCTTAACCGACATAGATCATGTGAGAATCATGAAATCCGGTGTCTCCACCACACCAAAAAAGAGGTGGAGTCACTGGCTAAAGTGAAACCAAAACATGCTAGCTTTAAGGGTTCGAACCAAGCTAGTTCCCTATGTTGGCAACATAGTTCAAAGACTAGGAGATTTAAGGAGACCCATACCCACCTTGGTGGACAGTCTCATCTTATGTGAACCTCCGCCTTTCCCGAAGGAAGGCATCACCACTCATAGCTAGCCTATCGGTGCTTAGTTTAAAGTTCCTATTTACATTCAACTCATACATCATTGAAGCTTGCTTCTTAGCATGAGGTATTCATAGATCATTAGATGATTTCTCATCTCTTCTTTACGTATTAAGTGTGAATTGTCCTTACACTTACATATATAATGTGAGTGAGACTTGTCTCTTAATGTTCAACACTCTCTTAGGTGAGTACTTTTTGGTGACCTTTACTTAGGCTTGGTTGAGACTTGTGTCACCATTCATCTTAGCCTCTTATCATGTTGTCACTATTCTCATTAGCATCATAGTATAATTTAATTACTCACCTCATTACGTGAATGTTCATTTATTAATCTTACCATTAACTCATGGTCTTGCCCATTTTGGGTTACTCATAATTGAATAAGTGTTTCATGACAATCTAAGTATATGTTGTGTAAGACTTATGCATTTTACACATTCAGCCAAGGGACCCAAGTTCGATGCCTAGTGGCTGCATTTCATTTCATTTTAATGTGTCTGACAATTTCAGTCAAGGGACCCATGTTTGAATCCCTTGGGCAGCACTTGATTATTTTTTTTAATTATTTAGAGTGTTAGGTGAGTTCATTTAATTCGGCCAAGAGGATCTGGGATCCAATCCCAGTGGCCTCAATTCATTTATTATTTTATTTTGGTGTGAGATTTATGTATCTCACACCCTTGGCCAAGGAGCCGAGTTCGAATCCCCTCTCTCACCCTATTTTCTTTTCTTTTATTTTAAGGCTTAATCTCTTAGTATTAGGACCTTAAGGTTTCGAGATTCACTCTAAAAGGCAGCAACTATTCCTCTTCATATATATTAGTGACTAGCCGAAACCATGTTCATTTAACATAAAGTTTTAATTCACTTTCTTACATTTTAGCCTAGGCATTTGACTCATAGTTTTACATATACTTTTGACCAATTCATTAAGGACTTTACTTCCACTTTCTTATTCATGAACATTACGATTTCTTTTGCATGTTAAACACACAACATTGCATAACACATGATTCACCGTTTTCTTCAAGTTAACAGTAACAATACAATTACGGAAAACAACATGCTTTGTGCACATATGACATTCAACATTCGGACGTACATAACAAATCATAAACAACTCGTAACATACATTGCACACAACCACAATCATTCCTAAAATCATCTACCAGAAGTCATACCAACGCATGCATCAATTCGTTCATAGGATCTAATGACAGGGGCATGCAACGGGGGACAACATTAGTTTTTGATTGGATTTAAACTGAACCTTAGGGGACTCTTGGGAAAGGGACCAAGAGAGAAGAAAACCCATAACTTTTCTGCCTTTACAACCAGCCACAACCACACGTTTCCACCCACACACAAACCTTTCTTCCGAGCTTTGATTCTTGTTCCCAAGTGAAGTTCTTTGCTTAAAACACTTAGGCGTACGAATTCTTCCTTTTGTTTTTCGATGGATGCAGCCAAGAATACTTTTAGAGCAGTGAGTTTTACGTTTATTTTCTGTCTTTCAATTGTGAGGTAAAGCTGAAAATGTTTTTAGGATTAATATAAAGAATTAAGAGTGGGCATGAAGCACACTCCTAGTGGGAGTCGTGCGCCCCTTTTGTAGGAATTGTTGTTGACTTATTCAACACAATTAAAATAGTAAAATCAGATTATAAAATATATATTAAGTTATTATAATGCCCCTGTTTATTTTAATTAATTTTTAATCAATTAATTCGTGTTCCTTAATGCCTCCAACTCGGCTCAAACCCGAGTGTGGAGGCATGGTCGATCTCGGGTTTGACCACCGAGATTTGACTCATTTTGACTAATTAATAACTTTATTTAATTAATTAAATATCAGCCTAGGGTAATTAATATACTACCCCTAGCCCCAAAATTACCTTTACACCCCTAGAACCCTTAAAACCTAGGACTAACCCTCTAAGTCCAGTTAAGACTCATCCGGGTGAATCCTAGTATTCCGGTACACTACATGGCTAGAACCAACCCTGCATAGCTCAACTAACTCACCAAGTTGGTTGGCTTGGCTGGTGCATAGGTTCAGAGGCTTGGTTCTACGCGCATCAATCTGTGTGGACCCGGTCTAACCTAGGCTTTCTATGTAGGTTTAGGCCTTACTTAGCATAGTCATTTTCGGGTTGTCACATTAGGGTAGCATACCACCCACTTGATCTCACCACTTCAATCCAAAGCTAAATCATCCAATTTAATATCATAAGACCCTTACCCATGGCCATGAACATCAATTCAAAGCATAAATCATAACACTCAATAAATATAAGTCAAGTGAATATATATTTATTAATCTAAGACCAATAAGATATCAATTGAATACAATTCTCACATCATTAGAAAGCCCATATAAATCTACACTAGAATTTATAAGCATTAAGTTCATATCAATTCAATAAGCTTAACATGCAATATATCTAAGAGTATTCATTACTATATTAATCAAATTGAAACAGCCTATACATAATACATACATAATCTATACATGAATCAAAAACCCATAACAAACTACACATGAATTCATGTATATAAAAGCATAGTCAATTCACCCATACTTTAGTGAAATTAAGAGATTTGAGAAGCTCAAAGATTCATGCAGAATTTCATTGGAAACCATCAATCAATAACATCATATCTTAAGCTTTGAAAACGTTTCATGCAAGAACCCAAGACTTAGAGTAGAAATTGGACTTTTTCATCCTTATGAAATCTTTGAAAATCATCTTTGAAATAGGTTATAAGGTGATAGAAAGCCTTAGATGAAGATGTCCCATACCTTATTTGAAGAACCCAATGCTAATTGAAGAAGAAACTCCATTCAAGACCCATCTTCAAGCTTCATCTTCACCTTGAACTCTCATGGAGGTTTTTGGAGGAACTTTAGGAGGGAAGGGGTTTTGATTTAGATGCTAGGGTTTAAATGAGAGTTTAATCACTTATATACTCTTAAAATACCCCTAAACACCTAAAAAAACCGTCCCCACGTTTTATAAGACTTGGGAAGAATTTCCCAAACCCCCAAGCCTTAACAGAAAAACTGCCATATTTCAGCACCATCGACGCCTAGCATCGACGGTCCGTGGTCTCACACACGCCCCGTCGATGAGATCTCGTTGGTTGATCCTGCAACAACTCAACCTGAAGGACACATGAATCCATCGATGAGACCCATCGACGTGCCTTCGCCTGGTCGACTGGCCGTCATTTGGGTCATCGTTTGGCCACTGCATGGCAGTGTTGAGTTCCAAGTTGGGGTCCTCTTCTAGGGACCCTTGTGGGTTCTACGTGGAATTGTACCAGAACTTTTCCAACCCAAACATGTACGTATATGAGTTTAGGACCTTCAAAATGAGTTTCAAAACAAACACGTAAAACTCGACGAAACATGCTTAGACACAAAAGATCATTTCAAGGCACATCTTTCGAACGTCATGGACGTTCTTGGACGTTTGACCGCCAAACTTCACGAAACTTGACACAATGACTATATACATTATATTAACTCATTTAAAGACCATATAATCTCATTAATCACACATAAACACATATAACCACACATAACCACATATGAAGCACTTAGGTGACTTAGTTGTCGAACGTCTTGGTCGACCCTTGACATTTGACTTTCAATGCACCTAACCTCTTAGATATTGCCTCAATACAACATTATAGACCATTGTAGGACCTTATACCATCATTACAACCATGTTAGGCTCTAGCTTCACCTAAGTCATTTTCGGGATCTTATAGATAGCCTAGAGAAGTACTTAGTATGGATGGTAGAATAGGATGTATTTCATACATGGAATAAGTATGACTTGAAGCTACCTATTACATGACCCTTATGTAATGTATTCTTAGCTTGGATAGTTGCTATAATTGCTTTCAATGAAAAGATTGACTTAAGATGATAGTTCCTTGTCAAAATGAAATAAGTCTACTAGTGACACCTAAAGTTGATGAAAGTGTTTTAGGGTGATCTCAAGATATTATTAGTGTGTGGGGTAGAATAATATGCCTCACATGCATTGTACAAGTGTGCCTTGAGGTTATCTAGGGGCATAGTGATCATATGTCATAAAGAACTTAGGTCTTAATTATGAGAGTGGATTATGATCAAGAATGATTAAAGATCGGTACTTACCTTAGGTAGTAGTATGGGATGCTATCTTGGCCTTGCACTAGTATACATGGAGTTGGCTTGTGAAGTAATTCACTTGAGTAAGAAGGACATATTATTTAAGTATGAACTTATATATGCCTTATGATGATTTATTATTCTTATGATATTCATGTTATGTTCATGCTATTATCTCTTATGATTATGTCTATTATTGACTACCCCTTTGAGATATCATATGTTTGGTATGCTAGTTTCATACTTGGTACATTTTGTACTAACACATATTTTTCCTACATTCTAATCCAATGTAGGGTGTTGAGAAAATTGAGTTGCTTTGAAGGGTAGAGTTTCCAAGTATTTCAAATAGTGAAGAATAGTGAGTCCTCATAGAATTCGAGGACACGACCCCTATATATTTTTAATGTCATTTAGTATGTTTTGACTTTTGTGGGTTGCGTACAACGACATTTATACTTGTGTTTTCATAGATGGTTTTTGAGACATATGTTAGAAAGACTTCCGTTTTATGAAATGATTTCCGCATTATGTTTTAAAGAGAAAAAGTGTTAATCTCAAACTTCTTTTCATATATATACAATGAATTATGTCTAAGGGCTTTTACAAGATCTCTGAGAGGTCGAGTACGTCGTGTGGTGACTTAACGATGCCCTAACTTCAAGGGTGTACTTTAGGTCGTGACAATAGTCATATCAACACATATTTGCTAAATAACACCCCAAGAGTGGGGATTTTTAGCCACACATAAAACAATAATCAAATATACTTCAAATAATATAGGAATCAAGTGGGTATAAGAGATTAAACCTTAAAAATAGGAAAGAAAGTTAAATGGAGAAGACTCACTTCCATGATTGGAAGAAGAACTTCTTTCTTCAAGCTTCATAAAAACCCTCTCCAAACTTGAGAGAATACTTAAGAACAAAGTTTTTAAAATAAAATATTAAGTGTATATTATTTTACTCTCTAAAATTCTATCTTAATAACAATAAAGTTCAGTATTTATATACTTGAGATTCAGTGCTAGTGGATCCATTCGGCTTTTTTAGTCGTGAATCATCAAGTGATTTGGCTACTTGCTCTTTTTTTGGATCGTAGTTGTTTGTGCCTTACCTTAATGTCCATGCATGTTGTAACATTGGGTGTACTGATTCTACTTCGCAGAACTATTCGGCAAAGCGCCAACTGCTTCTTTCGTCGCCTTTTGATCCGCTTCCTTCAGGTCTCACTTGCTGTAACAGAAGGTAAAACTTTGCTATACGGCGTATCACCAAGTGTTCTAGGCGATGCACACTTTGAATCTTCAGCTCTTTTCTTCCATTTTGCGCCTGAGTGTCTATCTACTCCTACCAAATTCTCAAATACCTGAAACTTAGAAGATTTTATAAGATATTGAGATAAAATACATAATCGAGGACACTATTTGCATTAAAATAAGGCCCTCGATGAGTCCAATTTGAGGACTCATCACCCCTTGACTTTTCTCATGTTGCCCTCACACTTATACTTAGATGGTCTACTAAACTATGAGGTTTTACAATAACCCAAGGTGCTCCGCATGACTCCAAATAAACTGGGATAACTCAGTTGCAATCTGTAAGGGGCAGAAGTGTAGTATGAGTAACAAAAATGGTACTCATCAAGCAATGGCCAATTGAGCTCAAAAGATAGCACAATCATAAATAAGTAATAAGGAAATCATAGCACTTGTAACTAAACAAGAGATATTAAAGTAGCCAAGAAATAAAGAATAGAAATAGGAAACATGGTGTAAGAAGTCAAGTCAAGAATGGACGTGGAACGCAAGTCAACAACCTAATCGGAAGAAACTAATATACCAAGTAAGCTACACAGTGTCAGGAGGACCGACAACTACAATTCTAAAGTGAAAACCTACAAAGTAATGATAAAACAATAGTACAAAATATAATATAGTCAAACAATAACCTAACCAAACCCTCATAAGCCTGAAAGGTACAAATACTAAAGATGACACAATCGACCATCATAAATTAGAAGATACAAACAACACACAAGTATATTGGTGATACACAATGGATATGAATGTAGGATGAGTAACAGAACAATCAGTGATAATCTGAAACTATAACCATATGACTCCAATAAACTCTCAAACCAGCTAGCAATAGTGACAAATCAATCCAGGCCGCCTAGCAAATAAGTCCACTCTGAGAGCTGTAAGACGCCCTACTACTCGAGGTGTGTCAACTCCGAAGATGATCTCAGGTATCAAGTTTAACAGTCAACCAAACCAATTCTAGGGATGTAAGTCGCCCAACTACAAAGAGTAACCTAGGGGGAGTAAACAAAACCAAAAACGTGCAAGAACGGGCATTTACGTGTCGGGTAGTCAAGTGAAAATTGAGCACATCCCAGATTCCTCTAATATCTCAAGTAAGAAAGGGCCACGTCTCTGACGCCTCATAATCTCAAATCCAGTAAGTCAAGTGATCTAGGTGGTACGAATCCCATTAAAACCAATTCAAAATAAAAATTGAGTAAAAAGTATCTTATCGTGAATGATAAATATGGCAATGCATAGGACATGACCGTACCATAAAAACCATGGAAATGTGCACAAAATGCAATGCATGCCATAACATTCAAACTAGACACTCTAAATCAAAGCATTATATAGCCAATAAAATCACACTACCTAGGTAGAGAGTACTAACCTATAATCTAACGAGTCCTCACATATAGCCTCCAGCCCAACAGTATAATCACACATGTCCACCACTTATCAACTCGCAAAGGGATTAGGAAGAGATTTCAAATCAATAAGGGAAAGAAAATTTGAGGGACGACCCCCTATGACAATCAAACCGCTCCAGTCCCTAACTAAGTAGAGTATGGACCAACCCAAGGCTATAACGAGCCACCATGGTCACGAGCATCATCGCAAAGAGAATAACATAAACAAGCCCCAAAGGGAGCAAACTAAAACTTCGAGGTGATAAAAAAAAACTTAAAGAAACGAATGTCCTGCTATGTCTAAGTCCACATGAATCAGTCCTAAAAAGTATAAGAAAGATTATCCACACCAGAAGTGTATCCACAACCTAAACTGAGGATTCTAACACGTAGAATAAGCCTAATGCTCTTACAAAATTAAGAAATGATGGAATACTAAGAGAAACTATTAATACCCGACAAATACCATCCAAAATTACATGAAATATGTATTAAACATTATCTAAGAAACTCAATCAAGAAATTAGACTTAAGACAAATTTAGAGCAGAACAAAAGCAGTCTGAATTAACCACACATTATTGGAAATTCCTCTGAACAATATCAAACTATAAAATTATCAATCACAATGTAATTATAAACGTTTTGACATTAGAATCACAACAATTGGAATGGACCCAAAATGGAGTAAAAATTGGAATGTGGGACATGTACTAGGAATTTTGAAATAGACTTCGTCAAAAGATTTTAAAAAGGCCAATCAACTTGTGCCTCGAATACGGGCATAATCCGAGCTGAAAAATGGGCTAAAATAGTTCATGCAAGAAAACACAACAAAAGCACCGTTAAACGACTTGAGCAGCCCTTTTCGATTAGAAATTACCTCTATAAGACGACTTAAATGCTACCTTGATCAGTCCCACACGTAGCCACGTCAATTTCAGGCGAAAAACAACTTGAATCACCTAAATTAGAGCTTTCTAGCTAAAGATATTGATGTTTTAAAATGAGAGTTGAAGTTGATATTTTTCTATTTAAATAGCAGCAATTTCGGTTGCTAAAGCTATATCTGGTTCCTAAAAGATTGAATTATGGTCGCTAAAGGTCTACACCATCAACACCATATTTTTCTATTTTTCAAAGTCTCCAAATGCCTCAGAATTTGTTTGGGACCCGATAAAAATAAATCAAATATGCTAACCCACTAAATTCGACATTCTGGACTCCATAGAATCATCGAAACTTCCATCCTATGTTATTTAAATTAATAGTAGGTCCCATACCTAAGTTTTGTTTTGAACTAAAAATACAAGAAAGCTCAGAATGAGACTGAATGCCTAGGAAACCACACAAAAGGTCATTCCAGACCAAACTTGACATTTTGAAGCTAATCGCGCTAGCAAAATTCTCATTTAAGCATGTTTACCAAGAATTTCGACCAAATTCAACCCTTATATTAAGCTTCAAAGTTAAAATGCCTAATGACACAAACTCACACCAACAGTCTCTAGGCCCGAACCAATAGTGTCCCTAGCCTAAAATAGCCCTTTCGAAGATGATGAAATTGTCACAATTGCATTTGGAGGTATTCTTCCTTTAAGTGAAGTCAACCATTCAAGTTTCAAAGTCTTCAAAATATGAAAACCTGCTCAAAATTCAAACGAACGATTCGTCGATCGAACGTGAGTCCCAGCAAGTCATGAATGACCTGTGGTCTCTACAGGTAAGCTCTAAATGTGAAAAGGTCGGTAAATGAAGAAAATGACCTAGAGGGTCATTATAATATCTTTGAGTCAAAAATAATTTTTCAAGCACTTAATTGGGATGAAGGTCGAGTTTGAATCAGTGAAATTAATTTTATTCAAAATGTATATAATTAATTAATCAAATTTTATCGTGTATAACATAACATCATGTTCTAATAAATTATATTTTGAAACTATAATTAAAATCTTATAAAATTATTCAAATAAAAAAGATAAATTCTTTTAATAATACTAATTCGATAAGTGTATTATTAAATAGAAGTAGGCGAAGTCATAAAGCAACAAATGATATGTAAGATCCCGAAAATGACTTAGGTGAACTAGAGCCTAACATTGTGGTCAAGGTGGTCTAAGGTCCTAATATGGTATATTATGAGGTATTGAGGCAGTGTCTAATATATTAGGTGCATTGGATGTCAAACGTCAAGGGACGACCAAGACGTTCGACGACTAAGTCACCTAAGTGCCTCATATGTGTTTCCATGTATTTATGTGTGATTCATGAGGTTTTTGTAACATTCTAGAAAATTACGTGTCTAGTAGAGAGCCCAATAGGTCTTTAAGAATGCGCATTGGGGGTACATAGGCACCCCGATGCCCAATATTGAAAAAAATTGGGCATAGTATAAAAAAATTAGCTAAGGGGTGTTAGCCAATTTCTATAATACTATCCAAGTAATCGAATCATGCTCCAAGCTTATTAGAAATTATACCTGCAAAGAATACCCTAATCTAAAATAGTGATCGCTAATGCAATACTTAAGGTATGAGGCATCCAAGTGTCAAGCCTAGATACCATAGTACATAACCATTTAAAATGATCATGTAGAGTAAGGAGTGCCCAAGGACATAGTGCGGATCCTTGGGACAATAAGTAAATATTCCAAATGAGCCATCTCTATATTTAGTTAGGAAAGTACAACCAAACCATGTGCAAGCACATGGGAAAGTCAAGTGGAAATCGGCCAAGGGGGACCATGCAACCACCCTAAACGAATTTGGTTAGGGCGGTTAGGGACAACTTGTACGGACGGGTCCCTCCACGTGGGGCCAACCTACCTAACAAATCCTAGGCTCTAAATAACTTCCCTAACTAGCTAACTAACCTAGTACCAACCAAAATAAATTAATTAGTGCACCTGACAACCTAGGACTTAATCAGGTGACACTAACCTAGTAACTAGTTAAAGAGACAACCTAGTACCTAAACTAGGATAGTCCAAAGGGTTGGTTATGGTCCTAAAAACTTAGGGGTAATTTATTAATTACCTTAGTTTACTTAATTAATTAATTTAGAAACTTCATTAATTAATTTAAAAGGGAAAACCCGAAATCACAAAGGAATTTCCAGATTTCGGTTAAGACAAGAAAAAGACAACCTAGTACCTAACCTAGGATTGTCCAAAGAGTTGGTTATTGTCCTAACCACTTAGGGGCACTTTAGTAATTACCCTAGGTGACTTAATCAATTAATTTAGCAACTTAATTAATTAATTTAAAATGGAAAAACCGAAATCACAAAGGAATTTCCAGATTTCGGTAAGGCAAGAAAAAGACAACCTAGTAGCTAACCTAGGATTGTCCAAATAGTTGTTTATTGTCCTAACCACTTAGGCGAACTTTAGTAATCACCCTAGGCGACTTAATTAATTAATTTAGCAACTTAATTAATTAATCTAAAAGGCTAAAACCGAAAATACAAAGGGAATTTCCAGATTCGGTTAAGACAAGAAAAAGACAATCTAGTACCTAACCTAGGATGGTCCAAAGAGTTTGTTATGATCCTAACCACTTAGGGGTACTTTGGTAATTATCCTAGACTATTTAATTAATTAATTTAGCAACTTAATTAATTAAAATAATAGGACAAAACCAAAACTACTAGGAAAGATACCAAAAACGGTCAAGTCAAGAATCTTCCAATCCTAGTCAATCTTGGAGGGGCGTTTATGTAATTATCTAATTTGTATACCTTAATTAGGTTATATATTACAAGTAGAATTATTTAACATTCAGTTTATAAAGCCTTAAACAGGTTATTCACTCCAAGAAAGCGTTACAACTAAATCAAGAGAAAACGTGAGAACAAGAGAAGTCGCAAACTCAACCCTAGGACGCTAGCAAGGGATGTTTCAAAGATTTTTCGTGCAAAATTTGTATTGATCTTCATAGATTTAATTCTACAGAAAGGTATGGGTTTTCTCTCATGGAATCCTTTCTCCAAGAGGCTTTTCAAATGTTTTTACTTCATGAAAATGGAAACTAGGGTTGTTCCCAAAGAATCACATATTCATCTCCCTAGTTCTTCCGATTTCCGATTCTTATATTATAGTAGTAGTAGTATCTAAGCATTGCTGGTTGTATGTGGTGTTAACTTATCTTATATGTGTGTTTAAGTGATTTAAATGTCGAGTGAAATACATGTGATTAGATCCGTATGCTAGGTTTTTGTTTACATAAAAGTTAATTGTTATAATGCCTAATTGTGTTTCGAGAATGTGAATTGTTACGAGTATTCGTTGAATTGTTGAGATGTTTATCATATGTGAAAAGTCAGCTTGTCTAACATGTTAAATTACTATAATATATTCATGAATTGGTTGAATTAGTTAGTGATAATGTTATGACAAATAGATGGCAAAATTCTGAATGATGCCAACAATTGGCTAACGAATCTATATCTAAATGTATTCCTCCAAAAAGTCATTCTAATCTCAATTCAATATCTCATAACATAGGGTATGCCAATCAATGGGACAAGTCCCAACATACCCTATCCACACAACTTATGAACGCCATAAAATCTTACAAAGAATCAAATAACAATCATAAAGAATGATATAAGGTCAGTAAGTGACGTAAACAAGTTAAGGTGAGTAAAGAGATAACTAAGAGTTAAGTTGTAAGATTGACCTAATATAGAGTGTTAGAAAAAAGTGAGACGAGTCTCAAGAACACTTAATCATTACATCAATAATACTCATATAAGAGGGTGCTCGAGTCCGTGAGACAAGTCTCACTCGCACCATGATGATAAAGTAAAGTTTCAAGATCATAATCATCAAGTAAAGATAGGGATGACCAGTCATCCATAGAGTAAGTAAACCTCATAACTAGAAAAAAGCTTCCATAATGTAATGAGTCAACTCTAAAAGATAAGAAGATAAAATCTAAGCTTAGCACCGATAGACTAGCTATGAGCGAGTGGTAAGAGGTTGTAAGTCTCATGAGACGAGATCGCCAGGGTCTCAGTACGTTTTCTAGTCTTAGAACTATGTTGCCAACATAGGGGCACCTAGCTAGTGGAGGCCACCCACTAAACACGCTAGCAAGTTAGGTAATCATCTTGGCCGGTGATTCCACCTCTTTTCGTGTCGGGGAGACACCGGATTTCATGTCTAGATAATATGATCTATGTCGGTTATAGCTCAGTACAAGCATTCGGTTCAATATTGTCGTGAATCCCCCTTTACGATATGGGGAAGACATCGACCGATTCAACTTAGCCGGTGAATCCCCCTTTTTGGTGTGGGGAAGACACAGAGATTGGTTCATTATAATCGGTGAACCA
The DNA here is from genome assembly GCA_016801875.1 of Solanum sitiens. Taxonomy (NCBI): domain Eukaryota; kingdom Viridiplantae; phylum Streptophyta; class Magnoliopsida; order Solanales; family Solanaceae; genus Solanum; species Solanum sitiens. Next base: position 600,636 of record JABWTJ010000572.1, on the reverse strand, counting down.
CCCCTTTTAGGTGTGGGGGAGACACTGGATTTCATGTAGCTCGCATGATCTACTTCCGTCAATGCTAAAAGAATTCTTTAAGAGAGTAAGAAAGAATAAGTAGCAAGTTCAAGTGAATAATCGAGCAAGGGAGTAGAATCATAAGTTAATAGTGAACTAAGTAAAGCAAGAGCTTAATAAACCCTAATCAATAGTGTTTGATAGATATAACAAGTTGGGGGTAGCCATAATGGAGCGTGGATTATGTTCCAAGAACTTTATATTATGACATAATCAAATAAGGGGTATAGACAATAAAGATTGGCTTATTAATGTAAGTGTACCCTAAAAGAAGAAGAATGAAAAATCTAACTCATAAGTAGGGTATCCAATCGTTTCTTTAGTCTTATGAATTGCTTACTCGATTCATTGTAAGTATGGGACTACAATGAATCATTTCACTTGTAGGTGAAACATAAGATCAAAGGAGATCATTGAACTACACAACAATAAGATAGAAGAAAAATTGAAAAATAAACTAAGTATAGAAAGGGTGACTCTCGGCCTTAGAGCAAAAATAATAAAAGTCGTTTAAGTTGTTCTAAAATCATGTTCATGATTCCAAGGTCTTATGTTCATATAGAAAACGAGTTGTGTGCCTTAATTTCATGAGAATGTGTCATATTTACATCATAAAGCAAAGTTAACGTTTTAAGTGAACCATAACGTCACTACAGTAACATTGACAATTTGTTTAGGAAAGAGATTTCCTTATTCATGCATCGTCCCTTATGTATTATGTGCATATACCCATACTTAGTACAAGTGTGTACTAACCCCATATATTTTTACTATTTTTATAGACGCAGGTTCTCAAGAAGATTGAAGTTTGACGAAGCAGTTTGGAATAACGATCTACAGACTTTGATAGGTCCTCTTGAGTTCGAGGATGCTACACTTTATTATTTTAGCTTAGTACATTAGATTTAGCTAGTGACTACTGTCCCTAGCGTTTCTTTCCAAGTATTTATTCAAAGCGTTGTAATAAGGCCAATAGGCAAACTATTATTATTTCTATTACGATCATTTATTTCACTTGTTTAATCTTTAATAGATGGTTGTTTAGTTTGATATATTAGAATACCACTCTTATACAAAACTATACGAAGTCTATGTATACTTTGTTAAGTATTAAAAAGTTGTAAATTTTCCGCAAATTTAACTGTATGATTGTGATGAAAGCTAAGAAGAGGCTTGTATGCGACCTCTGAGAGGTTAACGACGCCGATCGCGGTTCGGATTCAAGAATCCGGTTTCATGACAAACATGGTATAAAAGCATGAGGTTAAATTACCTAGGATCTAAGGCTCAACATAACCACGTTGCGTAGTTTCTAACTTATGGTTGTGAAGTGCACCACAATCATGATTTAGAGACTGTGTGATGTTAATAATCTTCCCTTCTTCTACTCTTTATCGTGCTATCTAGAGCTTTGACACTTTGTATAATTCTAAGTATCTAACTTACTTCTTGTGTGAGCGCGTAGAAGAATACACACAAGAATTAGGATGGCCAAATGGTCTAAGGTGCAACACTCAAGATCTGGCCTTCCCAAGAAGGGGTAAGGATGGAAATGCTCAACGTGAACGAAAGACTTGTGGTAAGTGTGGCTGTTACCATGGGGTGAGTTAGACATTCATGAAGATAAAGTTCTAGTATGCTAATGTGATTTTCGAAGATCTCCCTCTTTGTTTTTAAAACGATAAGTAGTGTCATTCGGGGACGAATGTTCCTAAGGGTGGGATAATGTAACATACCAAAAATTTATGTGTCTAGTAGAGAGCCCAATAGATCTTTAAGAATGCGCATTGTGGGTGCATAGGCACCCCGATGCCCAACATTGAAAAATATTGGGCATAGTATAAAAAAATTGGCTAAGGGGTGTTAGCCAATTTCTATAATATTATCCAAGTAATAGAATCATGCTCCAAGCTTATTAGAAATTGTACCTGCAAAGAACACCCTAAGCTAAAATAGTGATCGCTAATGCAATACTTAAGGTATGAGGAATCCAAGTGTCAAGCCTAGATACCATAGTACATAACCATTTAAAATGATCATGTAGAGTAAGCAGTGCCCAAGGACATAGTGCGGATCCTTGGGACAATAAGTAAATATTCCAAATGAGCCATCAAGAAAATTTAGTTAGGAAAGTACAACCAACCCATGTGCAAGAACATGGTCAAGTCAAGTGGGAATCGGCCAAGGGAGACGATGCAACCACCCTAACCGAATTTTGTTAGGGCGGTTAGGGACAACATGTGCGGATGAGTCCCTCCACGTGGGGACAACCTACCTAAAAATCCTAGGCTCTAACTAACTTTCCTAACTAGATAACTAACCTAAAACCAACCGAAATAAATTAATTAGTGCACCCGACAACCTAGGACTTAATCGGGTGACACTAATCTAGTAACTAGTTAAAGAGACAACCTAGTACCTAACCTAGGATAGTCCAAAGGGTTGGTTATGGTCCTAAAAACTTAAGGTACTTTATTAATTACCCTAGTTTACTTAATTAATTAATTTAGAAACTTAATTAATTAATTTAAAAGGGCAAAACAGAAATCACAAAGGAATTTCCAAATTTCAATTAAGACAAGAAAAAGACAACCTAGTCCTAACCTACGATTGTCCAAAGAGTTGGTTATTGTCCTAACCACTTAGGGACACTTTAGTAATTACTCTAGGTGATTTAATTATTAATTTAGCAACTTATAAAAGGTCAAAATCGAAATCACAAAGGAATTTCCAGATTTCGGTTAAGACAAGAAAAAAAGAACCTAGTACCTAACCTAGGATTGTCCAAAGAGTTGGTTATTGTCATAACCACTTAGGGGAACTTTAGTAATTACCCTAGGTGACTTAATTAATTAATTTAAAAACTTAATTAATTAATATAAAGGATAAAACCTAAAATACAAAGGGAATTTCCAGATTCGGTTAAGACAAGAAAAAGACAATCTAGTACCTAACCTAGGATGGTCCAAAGAGTTTGTTATGATCCTAAACACTTAGGGGTACTTTGGCAATTACCCTAGACTATTTAATTAATTAATTTAGTAACTTAATTAATTAAAATAATAGGACAAAACCGAAACTACTATGAAAGATACCAAACGGTCAAGTCAGCAATCTTCCAATCCTAGTCAATCTAGGAGGGGCGTTTATGTAATTAGCTAATTGGTCTACCTTAATTAGGTTATATAGTCCAAGTAGAATTATTTAACATTGAGTTCATAAAGCCTTAGACACGTTATTCACTCCAAGAAAACGTTACAACTAAATCAAGAGAAAAACGTGAGAACAAGAGAAGTCGCAAACTCAACCCTAGGACGCTAGCAAGGGACGTTTCAAAGGTTTTGCGTGAAACATTCGTATTGATCTTCGTAGATTTAATTCTACAGCAAGGTATGGATTTTATCTCATGGAATACTTTCTCCAAGAGGCTTTTCAAACACTTTTACTTCATGAAAATCGAAACTAGGGTTGTTCCCAAAGAATCGCATGTTCATCTCCCTAGTTCTTCTAATTTCCGATTCTTGTAGTATAGTAGTATTATTCTCGATGCATTGATGGTTGTATGTGGTGTTAACTGATCTTATATGTTTGTTTAAGTGATTTAAATGTCGAGTGAAATACACGTGATTAGATCCGTATGCTAGGGTGTTATTTACATAAACGTTAATTGTTATAATGCCTAATTGTGTTTCGAGAATGTGAATTCTTATGAGTATTCATTGAATTGTTGAGATGTTTATCATATGTGATGTCACATCCGAGTTTACCCCCTAGACGTAACCGGCGTCGTCGTCCTCTTTGAGGACTAAGACAAGCCCCTTAGCCTCATCATAGCGTTCATTGATTAAAAATGTGAACGAATTTAAAACTTTTTATCTATAATTACTCGGAGGTTTACATAGACCTCTACATACACATAATCGTATTTATATCAAGTATACATAGACTTGTTCATATACGAAGATTACATAGTCTTCTACTTTTATTTAACTTATTTAGATAGTAAAGAATAATAGTAATAAAAGTCGTCTCATCTCATAAACCATACGAGAAGCCACATATAGGCTATAGACAACATCGTCTCAAACGAGTAATAGAGTCAATACAGAATTAGAGTAACTAAGAAACATAGGAGTAAGATGTCGGCAACGCCCTTGGGAGGGTGAGGACCTACCACTTGGATTGTAAGATATCCAAGTCTTCCTTTCCAGCAATTCGGAGCAAGTTCAATGACCCGAACCTAAAATGTTTGGGAAAAAGGGAAAGAAATGGGGTTAGTACTCCACATATACTAAGTATGGAACCATATATACAATTACCAATCAAATATACTTAGAAAAGGACATTTAAGAAGAATCATTATAAAACATGTATACGAGTGAAGCATAGCAAAGCAAAGCATACTAACTATAACCTTCATAAATTCACAAGTGCAATGATCAAGTAATTTCCCATGACTCTTACTTAATCAAGTAACCTATCAAGACTACAATTAGCAATTAACCTTACCTAACATACTCTCCCATTTCATGAAAACATTCTTCTTCAACCAAAGGCAACAACCTTATACTCATAAGCATGTTATTCCATGTACAAAGTCATTTACATTATATCAGTACTTTACATACATAATATTGACCTCTCAAAGCTCCCATAAAGGCAAACTAGTTCAAGGCTTAAGTAGAGTCCCATACCCCTACCTAAGCTATAGGCAACCCCTTTCAAGTTACTTCGATTAGTCTATATCTTATTCATTCATTTTAGTTTAGGGAACTCTTGGCTTAACCGACATAGACCACATGAGCTAATGTGGAATCCGGTGTCATGAAACCTTACCCCGATGTAAGGTGGTCTACCGGCCAAGGTAGAACCTAACGTAAACGTAGCTATCTAGGTGGATCCACTAGCTGGTATCCTATGGTGGCAACATAGTTGATGGAGCTTGGGGAAAAGAACCATGGACATATCAACTCTACACCCTATTTGTGTCATGAGGCTATCCACCCCGTGAGGACCGTAGTGAACCCTACCTTTCCTTATATAAGAAAGTGTCACTCCCTCACATACAAGCTCACTCGGTGCTAAGCTAGGTTCCTTTATTGAAATGCCTTTACTCTTATCATAATCATAAATATACATACCTATATATATATATCATAGCTCAATAAGAATTGTATGAGAAATAATCCTTTCATTAACAATTCATATAGGTGAAGTTAACCCTTACACATCTCATCACAATAGGGCACATCTTTACATAACAACTTCCCTATATCATGTACTCCTATGCAGCCCCACAACCAACCTAAACATTTCAATTCGATCATCATACCAACCTATCACATTAAACGAGGTATACTTCAATACAACATTATCACTTGATGACAATTAATCACAATTTGAAGTAAGGATTAGGATATTCAAGACTTACCAATACTTCTCCATAGTTCACCAATAAGGGCCTTACCATCAACCCATAGATCAACCCCAATTTGGGTCATCATACCAATGTAATTCAATAATCAACATAAGAACTAATTTAAGAGAAGCACTGTACCACAATGCAATACTAAATCAAAGCTTGGTAGAATGATATCAAAGTCTATCTTCTTACCCTAGATTCAATACTCAAGAAATAGGCATGAAGAACTTCATTCATTACAATATACTCATGATCAATGCAATAACAACCAATAAAGATGATTTAGACAATAATTAGATCAATTACATCAATCCAACTCAAATTCATACCAATCTTATACCTAGGGTTAGGGGTTAGGAGTCATCACCCACAATCTAGATCAAACTACATCAATTCATCATAATCAAGTTTTAATACATGATAATCTATTCATTGTAACCCAAAGAATACATAAACAACTCAATTCATATAATCAAATTCGAAATTGGATGAAACCCATATGAAACTCAACTCTTAGAAAATCTTTGAAGGAGCCCTTTGAGGGAAGAATCTAAAAGGTGAATTAGATACCATACCTTAAGGTTTGATGACGTTTTGATGGTGATTTCGTGCTAAAACCAGCCCCCAATGATCTTCCCAAGCTATTCTCCAATGGAGTCTTCCAATAGAGAGAGAAAGTAGAGAGAAGGAAGATAGTTTTGTTTTGAGAATAATCATTAGGCTAATGAGGGTTGGGGTATTTATAGTGGGGGCTTAAGTCACTTAATTAGTCTTCCCTTAATCCCCTAATTACCCCTAAGACAACTTAATAAAATAATTGAACTATAGGCTGATTTCTGAAACATTACAGGCCATCCACGACGACTCCCCGTCGACGGGCCGTCGTGGGCGTGACGGATTGGCCTCCCTCCGTCCTGCACGTCTGTCACATTGGTCAGAGACTGTGCAGGCGAGGGTTTCTTCCCAGAAACTAAGGCTGGCACGACGGTGGCCTCGACGCCCCGTCGTGACCATGACGCCCCGTCATGGGATCCGTCAAGACTCCCGAACTAAACTACGACTCTTTAATTTGGGACACTAGGAACCAACTGGTTTAGACCTTAAGGAGCCTGTTTAAGTCTTATCACATGACTTTGGGATTTTTAAATGTTACATTATCCCCCCCCCCTTAGGAACATTCGTCCCCGAATGACACTAAACACTCTTTAAAGGAGGGAATAGACTCAAGACTATCAGCTCAACCAATTCACAGTATTCAATTAACATGGATCATATCATTTCAATAAAACACTTCAAAACATCCCTTTATCACACATAAGCTCAAAGTTTCCTCATGAGATACTTTCTACTCACAACACACATGAGCTCAATCATTTGGTGAACAAGTCAATTAGCACAAATTTCACCTTATCAATATGCTTAATATAACATCCACAAATATTTACTATATCACAATACACGACTCGACTTAAATATGCAAGAAGCAAGACAAATTCACATTTAATTAAGGTCACCCAACAGTGATTTCATTGTGAAGTCTCAAAAAATAGGATTTTTGAAGGAGCTTCACCAAAACATCAAGGATACACAATGTCTATCATATTTATATCATTAGAGAGAAAGACTAACCTTAATCATAAAAAATATGAGGATAACGGGTTTTCATGTCGGCCTCGGCCTCCCATGTTGCACCCTCAACTAGGTGGTTCTTCCATAACACTTTTACGGAAACCACCTCCTTGTTCCTCAACCTTTTCACTTGCCTATCAAGGATTTGAACCGGAACTTCCTCAAAATAGAGGTTATCCTTGACTCCAAGACCTTCAACAGGATGAATTGACTCAGGATCCCCGACACACTTCTTTAACATAGAGACATGGAAAACCGGATGAACCGAAGCTAAATCATTAGGTAGCTTTAAATGATAGGCAACTTTAGCAATCCTTTCCAAAATCTCATAGGGACCCACGTAACGAGGGCTCAACTTCCCTTTCTTGCCAAATCTTACCACTCCCTTCATAGGTGAAATCTTCAAATACACCTTGTCACACTCTTCAAACTCCAAATCCCTTCTTCTATTGTCGGCATAGGACTTTTGTCGACTATAGGCTGTTTGTAACCTATTTCTTATGATATGCACATTCTCCAAGGTCCTATAAATCAAGTCGGGACCAAAGATCTATGATTCACCAACTTCAAACCATCCTATAGGAGACCTACACCTCCTACCATACAAGTCTTCATAGGGAGCAATGGAGATGGATGAATGAAAACTATTATTATACGCAAACTCCACCAACGGCAAATGCTTATCCCAACTTCCTTTAAAATCAATAATGCAAGCTCTAAGCATATCCTCAAGAGTTTGAATTGTGTGTTCCGCTTGACCATTCGTTTGAGGATGAAAGGCGGTACTCAATTTCACCTTAGTACCCAAACCTTTTTTGAAAGACTTCCAAAACCTAAAAGTGAATTGTGCACCCCGATCTGAAATGATGGATAACGGGATACAATAGCGACACACAATCTCATCTATGAAGATCTTCGCATAATCCTGCGCCGAATACGTAGATTTGACGGGAATAAAATGAGCGGACTTAGTCAATCTATCAACAATCACCCATATAGAATCATATGACTTTTGAGTCCGAGGCAATCCTACCACAATGTCCATATTAATGTCTTCCCACTTCCAAATAGGAATTTGGATCTCTTGTAGTAAGCCACCCGGCTTTTGATGTTCCACCTTCACCTGTTGGCAATTTGGACACTTAGCAACAAATTCCGCCATGTCATTCTGCAAACCTTCCCACTAATATATTTCTCGAAGGTCATGATACATCTTAGTAGAACCCGGATGGATTGAATAGTGGGATCCATGGGCTTCATCAAGGATCCGATCCCTCAATCCATCAACATCAGGAAAACATAACCTCCCTTGGTACCTCAACACACCCTCTCCTCCTAAGGAAAAGGACTCATTCATCTTGCCAAGAACAGATTCCTTCAACTCAATTAATAGTTGATCAAGGTGTTGTTTGGATTTCACCTCAACCAGCAATGATGATTCATAGCTATGATGAACCGTGGCACATCCATTTAGAGAATTCTCCAACCGAACTCCTAATCTGGCCAAATTATGAACATCCTTCACTAGATCTTTCTTGTCTCCATCTATATGAGACACACTACCCATAGTCATACGGCTTAGAGCATCCTCCACCACATTGGCCTTGCCGGAATGATATAGGACACTCATATCATAATCTTTCAACAATTCTAACCACCTTCTTTGTCGGAGATTCAACTCTTTTTGAGTAAACATATATTGAAGACTCTTATGATCGGTGAAAACATCTACATGAACACCATACAAGTAATGTCTCCATATTTTCAAAGCGAACACCATGGCCACTAACTCAAGGTCATGGGTAGGGTAATTTTTCTCATGCACCTTAAGTTGCCGTGAAGCATAGGCAATCACCTTCCCATTTTGCATAAGCACACACCCTAAACCTATGCGGGATGCATCACAATAAACCACGAACCCTTTAGAACCTTCCGGCAAGGTCAAGACCGAAGCGGAAGTAAGCCTGTCTTTCAATAATTTGAAACTCTTCTTGCAGGCCTCCGACCACTCAAACTTTTTACCCTTTTGAGTTAATGAAGTCAATGGAGATGCAATGGATGAAAAACCTTCTACAAACCTTCGATAATAGCCCGCTAGACCCAAGAAACTCCTAATGTCAGTTGGGGTCAAGGATCTAGGCCAGTTTCTTACCGCATCAGTTTTCCTTGGGTCTACCTCAACTCCCTCACTAGAGATGACGTGCCCAAGAAACGCTACCGACCTCAACCAAAACTCACACTTGCTATACTTGGCGAACAATTTATGCTCTTTAAGGGTTTGCAATACCACCCTTAGATGACCCATGTGATCAACCTCATTCTTCGAATACACCAAGATATCATCTAAAAACAATAACGAATGCATCAAGGTAACTTCGAAACACCCTATTCGTTAGGTCCATAAACGTCGCCGGAGCATTTGTGAGACCAAAGGACATAACCACGAACTCATAATGCCCGTACCGAGTCCGGAAGGCCCTCTTTGGAACATCTTCATTTCTCACCCTAAGCTGGTGATACCCTGACCTCAATTCAATTTTGGAGAAGTAACTCGCTCCTTGGAGTTGATCAAATAAATCATCAATCCGAGGAAGAGGATACTTGTTCTTGACAGTAACCTTGTTGAATTGGCGGTAGTCAATACACATTCTCAAGGACCCATCCTTCTTTTTCACGAACAAAATCGGAGCACCCCATGGAGAAATGCTAGGCTTTATAAAGCCCTTGTCTTGCAAATCTTTAAGTTGCGCCTTCAACTCCTTTAACTCGGCCGGAGCCATTCTATAAGGAGGTATAGAGATAGGGTTTGTTTCCGATAGCAAATCAATACCGAAATTGATTTCCCGTTCGGGAGGAATGCCGGAAAGGTCATCAGGAAAGACCTCCGTAAATTAACTCACCACGGGGACCTACTCAATAGGAGGAACTTTGGAATTGACTTCTTGGACTCTCACAATATGATAAAGATACCCCTTTGAGATCATTTTACACGCTTTTAGACATGATATGAAACGACCTCTTGGAAGAGAATTTCCACCCTTCCACTCAAACACGGGTTCATTTGGGAAACTAAACCTCACAATTCTAGTTCTACAATCAATAGAAGCGAAGCTAGCATGTAACCAATCTATACCCAAAATGACATCAAAATCAAGCATGTCTAGTTCAACTAGATCGACATGAGAAACTCTATGGGCTATTGAAATGGGACAATTTCGATCGACTCTTTTTGCTACAACCGACTCACCCACTGGAGTAAATTACCGAACTTCTTAGCTACTAATGGAGTAACGAAAGACAAAGTAGCACCCGGATCAAGCAAAGCATACACATCAATAGAAAAGATTTGTAACATACCGGTCACCACATCGGGAGATGCCTCTTGGTCATCTCTCGAGCGAAGAGCATAAAAGCGGTTCTTTTTGGGAACTTCATTAGAACCACTTGGCTGACCAGCCCTCTCTTGCGCTTTAGCATTTGGACAATCCCGTACTTTGTGACCAATATTTCCACAACCAAAGCACTTGTCCGAACCTAGGAGGCAAACACCTAAATGCTTCTTCCCACATTCCTTGCAAGGTGGATTCTCATTAGACGAGTTCCCACTTTTCCCTTTTTGAACTCTTGGACTAGGGACCTTCCCATCCCTAGCCTTGGGAAATTTGGATGGAACTTGATTTGAGAACCTTTTCTTGAATCTAGGCTTGTCTTGAATTCCAAACCTATCTTTAGTAGTTCCACTCTCGGAAGACCTTGCCCTTCTTGAATCCTTATCCTTCCTTTTTGCTCTAGCCTCCTCAACTCTTTTTGCATGCACCATTAGACGACCAATATTCATGTTATCATGTAGCATAGCTGATTGACATTCCTCTTGCAAGTCATCCGACACACCTATCACGAATCAACTCATCTCGTCTCTAGGATCGGAGACCAAGGAAGGAGCATATTTGGCCAATTGAATGAACTTCAAAGAGTATTCATGAACACTCATTACTCCTCGGCGGAGATTGATAAATTCCACCACCTTAGTTTTTCTCATCTCCCTAGGGAAGAACCGATCAAGGAAATCCCTTTTGAACAACTCCCAAGTCACCGGCCCACTTTGAAGTGGCCTATTGTCTTTCCATTGCACATGCCATGTCTGAGCCACATCCTTGAGTTGGTATGAGGCCAACTCGACATTCTCACTAGAAGACAACCCTATAGCACACAAAATCTTATAAACCTCATCAATGAATTCTTGAGGGTATTCATCAACCTTAGACCCATAGAAGATAGGAGGATTTATTCGGGTGAAGTCCCTAAGTCGGGAAACCATAGTTTGCTCATGAACTCTAGGTGCCATATCCCTATTAGCTTGGGCAGTCATGGCTTGGGCTTGCACCGTTGCGGCTTGAGCTTAAGTAGTCATGGCTTGAGCCATTTGAGCAAGAATAGCCCTCATCTGAGCCTCTGTCATAGGTGGAGGGTCAACGGGAGCCTGATCATCAATAGCAATCTCTTCAAGAGGAGGAACTGGATCATCACGGGGAGGGATTCCCGCAGCAGCAATCTCCTCCTCAAGTCTTCTAGCTGCATTCCTTCTAGTATTCATCTCATATAACCAAAACACAAGGTTTAGCAAATACATATACGATGTACATTATAGAGGCACGATATGGATTTCCAACAATGAGAGTGATTCCTAAGCATCAAATAAGTTCCTATTCATAAGTGTGGCGCGCTTCACAATTATGAATACAAACCTATATAACATGGTTGAGAGAGACGTTAACATCAAGGATATTCAACCTCATGCTCTGATACCAAGTTTGTCACATCCGGGTTTACCCCCTAGACGTTACCGGCGTCTTCGTCCTCTTTGAGGACTAAGACAAGCCCCTTAGCCTCGTCATAGCGTTCATTGATTAAAAATGTGAAGGAATTTAAAACTTTTTATCTATAATTACTCGGAGGTTTACATAGACCTCTACATACACATAATCGTATTTATATCAAGTATACATAGACTTGTTCATATACGAAGATTACATAGTCTTCTACTTTTATTTCACCTATTTATATAGTAAAGAATAATAGTCATAAAAGCCGTCTCATCTCATAAACCATCTATCAAAGACAATAAATCTTGGGCATAGCCCTACATCAATACGAGTAGCCATATATAGGCTATAGACAACATCGTCTCAAACGAGTAATAGAGTCAATATAGAATTAGAGTAACTAAGAAACATAAGAGTAAGATGTCGGCAACTCCCTCGGGAGAGTGAGGACCTACCACTTGGATGGTAAGATATCCAAGTCTTCCTTTTCAGCAATTCGGAGCAAGTTCAACGACCCGAACCTAAAATGTTTGGGAAAAAGGGAAAGAAACGGGGTTAGCACTCCACATGTACTAAGTATGGAACCATATATACAATTACCAATCAAATATACTTAGAAAAGGACATTTAAGAAGAATCATTATAAAACATGTATACGAGTGAAGCATAGCAAAGCAAAGCATACTAACTATAACCTTCATAAAGTCACAAGTGCAATGATCAAGTAATTTACCATGACTCTTACTTAATCAAGTAACCTATAAAGACTACAATTAGCAATTAACCTTACCTAACATACTCTACCATTTCATGAAAACATTCTTCTTCAACCAAAAGCAACAACCTTATACTCATAAGCATGTTATTCAATGTACAAAGTCATTTACATTATATCAGTACTTTACATACATAATATTGACCTCTCAAAGCTCCTATCAAGGCAAACTAGTGCAAGGCTTAAGTAAAGTCCCATACCCCTACCTAAGCTATAGTCAAACCCTTTCAAGTTACTTCGATTAGTCTATATCTTATTCATTCATTTTAGTTTAGGGAACTCTTGCCTTAACCAACATAGACCACATGAGCTAATGTGGAATCCGGTGTCATGAAACCTTACACCGATGGAAGGTGGTCTACGCAAAATAGTTGATGGAGCTTGGGGAAAAGAACCATGGACATATCAACTCTACACCCTATTTGGGTCATGAGGCTATCCACCCCGTGAGGACCGTACTGAACCCTACCTTTCCTTATATAAGAAAGTGTCACTCCCTCACATACAAGCTCACTCGGTGCTAAGCTAGGTCCCTTTATTGAAAAGCCTTTACTCTTATCATAATCATAAATATACATACCTATATATATATATATATCATAGATCAATAAGAATTGTATGAGAAATAATCCTTTCATTAACAATTCATATAGGTGAAGTTAGCCCTTACACATCTCATCACAATAGGGCACATCTTTACATAACAACTTCCCTATATCATGTACTCCTAGGCAGCCTCACAACCAACCTAAACATTTCAATTCGATCATCATACCAACCTATCACCTTAAACGAGGTATACTTCAATACAACATTATCACTTGATGACAATTAATCACAATTTGTAGTAAGGATTAGGATATTCAAGACTTACCAATACTTCTCCATAGTTCACAAATAAGGGCCATACCATCAACCCATAGATCAACCCCAATTTGGGTCATCATACCAATGTAATTCAATAATCAACATAAGAACTAATTTAAGAGAAGCACTATACCACAATGCAATACTAAATCAAAGCTTGGTAGCATGATATCAAAGTCTATCTTCTTACCCTAGATTCAATACTCAAGAAATAGGCATGAAGAACTTACATTCATTACAATATACTCATGATCAATGCAATAACAACCATTAAATATGATTTAAACAATAAATAGATCAATTACATCAATCCAACTCAAATTCATATCAATCTCATATCTAGGGTTAGGGGTTAGGAGTCATCACGCACAATCTAGATCAAACTACATCAATTCATCATAATCAAGTTGCAATACATGATAATCTATTCATTGTAACCCAAAGAATACATAAACAACTCAATTCATATAATCAAATTCGAAATTGGACGAAACCTATGAAACTCAACTCCTAGAAAATCTTTGAAGGAGCCCTTTGAGGGAAGAATCTCAAAGGTGAATTAGATCCCATACCTTAAGGTTTGATGACGTTTTGATGGTGATTTCGTGCTAAAACCAGCCCCCAATGATCTTCCAAGCTATTCAACAATGGAGTCTTCCAATAGAGAGAGAAAGTAGAGAGAAGGAAGATAGTTTTGTTTTGAGAATAATCATTAGGCTAATGAGGGTTGGGGTATTTATAGTGGGGGCTTAAGTCACTTAATTAGTCTTCCCTTAATCCCCTAATTACCCCTAAGACAACTTAATAAAATAATTGAACTAAAGGCTGATTTCTGAAACATTACAGGCCATCCACGATGACTCCCCGTTGACGGGCCGTCGTGGGCGTGACGGATTGGCCTCCCTCCGTCCTGCACGTCCGTCAGATTGGTCAGAGACTGTGTAGGCGAGGGTTTCTTCCCGGAAACTAAGGCTGGTACGACGGTGGCCTCGACGCCCCGTCGTTCCCATGACGCCCCGTCATGGGTTCCGTCGTTGCACACTGTCTCAAGGGTCCTCCTCGAGGGCCCTTGGTTAGTCCTCGGGGAGTCGTACCCTGACTTTTCCAACATGAAACCATCCCGCACTATGTGTTATGCCTATTGTTACCAACATTTACTCCACTCCGACTCTTTAACTTAGCCAAACTACAAGGGATACTCTACCCCTTACATGAACCAACTTTCCGAACGTTAAGGACGTTTTGGTTCCAAAACACTTCAACGACTCCATCTACGCCTAATTTGGCTAGGAACAATGGTTTAGACCTTAAGGAGCCTGTTTAAGTCTTATCACATGACTTTGGGATTTTGAACTGTTACATTATCCCCCCCCCCTTAGGAACATTCGTCCCCGAATGACACTAAACACTCTTTAAAGGAGGGAATAGACTCAAGACTATCAGCTCAACCAATTCACAATATTCAATTAACATGGATCATATCATTTCAATAAAACACTTCAAAATATCCCTTTATCACACATAAGCTCAAAGTTTCCTCATGAGATACTTTCTACTCACAACACACATGAGCTCAATCATTTGGTGAACAAGTCAATTAGTACAAAGTTCACCTTATCAATATGCTTAATATAACATCCACAAAGAGTTACTATATCACAATACACTACTCGACTTAAATATGCAAGAAGCAAGACAAATTCAAATTTAATTAAGGTCACCCAACAATGACTTCATTGTGAAGTCTCAAAAACTAGGATTTTTGAAGGAGCTTCACCAAAACATCAAGGATACACAATGTCTATCATATTTATATCATTAGAGAGAAAGACTAACCTTAATCATAAAAAATATGAGGATAATGGGTTTTCATGTCGGCCTCGGCCTCCCATGTTGCACCCTCAACTAGGTGGTTCTTCCATAACACTTTTACGGAAACCACCTCCTTGTTCCTCAACCTTTTCACTTGCCTATCAAGGATATGAACCGGAACCTACTCAAAATAGAGGTTATCCTTGACTCCAAGACCTTCAACAGGATGAATTGACTCAGGATCCCCGACACACTTCTTTAACATAGAGACATGGAAAACCGGATGAACCGAAGCTAAATCATTAGGTAGCTTTAAATGATAGGCAACTTTAGCAATCCTTTCCAAAATCTCATAGGGACCCACGTAACGAGGGCTCAACTTCCCTTTCTTGCCAAATCTTACCACTCCCTTTATAGGTGAAATCTTCAAATACACCTTGTCACACTCTTCAAACTCCAAATCTCTTCTTCTATTGTCGGCATAGGACTTTTGTCGACTATAGGCTGTTTGTAACCTATTTCTTATGATATGCACATTCTCCAAGGTCCTATAAATCAAGTTGGGACCAAAGATCTATGATTCACCAACTTCAAATAATCCTATAGGAGACCTACACCTCCTACCATACAAGGCTTCATAGGGAGCCATGGAGATGGACGAATGAAAATTATTATTATACGCAAACTCCACCAACGACAAATGCTTATCCCAACTTCCTTTAAAATCAATAATGCAAGCTCTAAGCATATCCTCAAGAGTTTGAATTGTGTGTTCCGCTTGACCATCCGTTTGAGGATGAAAGGCGGTACTCAATTTCACCTTAGTACCCAAACATTTTTTGAAAGACTTCCAAAACCTAGAAGTGAATTATGCACCCCAATCCGAAATGATGGATAACGGGATACCATGGCGACACACAATCTCATCTATGAAGATCTTCGCATAATCCTGCGCCGAATACGTAGATTTGACGGGAATAAAATGAGCGGACTTAGTCAATCTATCAACAATCACCCATATAGAATCATATGACTTTTGAGTCCGAGGCAATCCTACCACAATGTCCATATTAATGTCTTCCCACTTCCAAGTAGGAATTTGGATCTCTTGTAGTAAGCCACCCGGCTTTTGATGTTCCACCTTCACCTGTTGGCAATTTGGACACTTAGCAACAAATTCCGCCATGTCATTCTTCAAACCTTCCCACCAATATATTTCTCGAAGGTCATGATACATCTTAGTAGAACCCGGATGGATGGAAAAGTGGGATCCATGGGCTTCATCAAGGATCCGATCCCTCAATCCATCAACATCAGGAAAACATAACCTCCCTTGGTACCTCAACACACCATCTCCTCCTAAGGAGAAGGACTCATTCATCTTGCCAAGAACAGATTCCTTCAACTCAATTAATAGTTGATCAAGGTGTTGTTTGGATTTCACCTCAACCAGCAATGATGATTCATAGCTATGATGAACCGTGGCACCTCCATTTAGAGAATTCTCCAACCGAACTCCTAATCTGGCCAAATTATGAACATCCTTCACTAGATCTTTCTTGTCTCCATCTATATGAGACACACTACCCATAGTCATACGTCTTAGAGCATCCTCCACCACATTGGCCTTGCCGGAATGATATAGGACACTCATATCATAACCTTTCAACAATTCTAACCACCTTCTTTGTCGGAGATTCAACTCTTTTTGAGTAAACATATATTGAAGACTCTTATGATCGGTGAAAACATCTACATGAACACCATACAAGTAATGTCTCCATATTTTCAAAGCGAACACCATGGCCACTAACTCAAGGTCATGGGTAGGGTAATTTTTCTCATGCACCTTAAGTTGCCGTGAAGCATAGGCAATCACCTTCCCATTTTGCATAAGCACACACCCCAAACCTATGCGGGATGCATCACAATAAACCACGAACCCTTTAGAACCTTCCGGTAAGGTCAACACCGAAGCGGAAGTAAGCCTGTCTTTCAATAATTGGAAACTCTTCTTGCAGGCCTCCGAACACTCAAACTTTTTACCCTTTTGAGTTAATGAAGTCAATGGAGATGCAATGGATGAAAAACCTTCGATAATAGCCCGCTAGACCCAAGAAACTCCTAATGTCAGTTGGGGTCAAGGATCTAGGCCAGTTTCTTACCGCATCAGTTTTCCTTGGTCTACCTCAACTCCCTCACTAGAGATGACGTGCCCAAGAAACGCTACCGACCTCAACCAAAACTCGCACTTGCTATACTTGGCGAACAATTTATGATCTTTAAGGGTTTGCAATACCACCCTTAGATGACC
This sequence comes from Solanum sitiens, assembly GCA_016801875.1. Taxonomy (NCBI): domain Eukaryota; kingdom Viridiplantae; phylum Streptophyta; class Magnoliopsida; order Solanales; family Solanaceae; genus Solanum; species Solanum sitiens. The sequence continues at coordinate 582,934 of JABWTJ010000572.1, read as the reverse complement.
CATGTGATCAACCTCATTCTTCGAATACACCAAGATATCATCTAAAAACAATAACGAATATATCAAGGTAACTTCGAAACACCCTATTCGTTAGGTCCATAAACGTCGCCGGAGCATTTGTGAGACCAAAGGACATAACCACGAACCCATAATGCCCGTACCGAGTCCGGAAGGCCGTCTTTGGAACATCTTCATTTCTCACCCTAAGCTGGTGATACCCTGACCTCAAGTCAATTTTGGAGAAGTAACTCGCTCCTTGGAGTTGATCAAATAAATCATCAATCCGAGGAAGAGGATACTTGTTCTTGACATTAACCTTGTTGAGTTGGCGGTAGTCAATACACATTCTCAAGGACCCATCCTTCTTTTTCACGAACAAAACCGGCGCACCCCATGGAGAAATGCTAGGCCTTATAAAGCCCTTGTCTTGCAAATCATTAAGTTGCGCCTTCAACTCCTTTAACTCGGTCGGAGCCATTCTATAAGGAGGTATAGAGATAGGGTTTGTTTCCGATAGGAAATCAATACCGAAATTGATTTCCCGTTCGGGAGGAATGCCGGAAAGGTCATCACGAAAGACCTCCGTAAATTAACTCACCACGGGGACTCAATAGGAGGAACTTTTGAATCGCTTCATCTCACCACCCTTTGAGCCGAAGCTTTCATCTATGTATTGACATCAAAATCAAGCATCTAGTTCAACTAGATCGACATCACCGGACTCCACAACCGACTCACCCATCCATAGATCTCTCGCATACATGGTCTTCCTTGCACTTGTTAGGTACTTTGTGACCAATATTTCCACAACCAAAGCACTTGTCCAACCTTCAAACACCTAAATGCTTCTTCCCACATTCCTTGCAAGGTTCTCATTAGACGAGTTCCCAGACCCTTGTCTTGAATTCTGCATTTCATGTCATTCCTCTTGCAAGTCATCCGACACACCTATCACGAATCAACTCATCTCGTCTCTAGGATCGGAGATATTTGGCCAATTGAATGAACTTCAACTATCATGGGTGATAGTCCATCTCCCTAGGGAAGAACCGATCAAGGAAAGAACACTCCCATAGGCCCACTTTGAAGTGGCTATTGTCTTCATTAGACACATCTGAGTTGTGCCATATTCTCACTAGAAGACAACCCTATAGCTTGGGCAGTCATGGCTTGGGCTTGCACCGTTGCGGCTTGAGCTTAAGTAGTCATGGCTTGAGCCATTTGAGCAAGAATAGCCCTCATCTGAGCCTCTGTCATAGGTGGAGGGTCAACGGGAGCCTGATCATCAATAGCAATCTCTTCAAGAGGAGGAACTGGATCATCACGGGGAGGGATTCCCGCAGCAGCAATCTTTTCCTCAAGTCTTCTAGCTGCATTCCTTCTAGTATTCATCTCCTATAACCAAAACACAAGGTTTAGCAAATACATATACGATGTACATTCTAGAGGCACGATATGGATTTCCAACAATGAGAGTGATTCCTAAGCATCAAATAAGTTCCTATTCATAAGTGTGGCGCGCTTCACAATTATGAATACAAACCTATATAACGTGGTTGAGAGAGACGTTAACATCAAGGATATTCAACCTCATGCTCTGATACCAAGTTTGTCACATCCGGGTTTACCCCCTAGACGTAACCGGCGTCGTCGTCCTCTTTGAGGACTAAGACAAGCCCCTTAGCCTCGTCATAGCGTTCATTGATTAAAAATGTGAAGGAATTTAAAACTTTTTATCTATAATTACTCGGAGGTTTACATATACCTCTACATACACATAATAGTATTTATATCAAGTATACATAGACTTGTTCATATACGAAGATTACATAGTCTTCTACTTTTATTTAACCCATTTATATAGTAAAGAATAATAGTCATAAAAGCCGTCTCATCTCATAAACCATCTATCAAAGACAATAAATCTTGGGCATAGCCCTACATCAATACGAGTAGCCACATATAGGCTATAGACAACATCGTCTCAAACGAGTAATAGAGTCAATACAGAATTAGAGTAACTAAGAAACATAAGAGTAAGATGTCGGCAACTCCCTCGGGAGAGTGAGGACCTACCACATTGGATGGTAAGATATCCAAGTCTTCCTTTCCAGCAATTCGGAGCAAGTTCAACGACCCGAACCTAAAATGTTTGGGAAAAAGGGAAAGAAACGGGGTTAGTACTCCACATGTACTAAGTATGGAACAATATATACAATTACCAATCAAATATACTTAGAAAAGGACATTTAAGAAGAATCATTATAAAACATGTATACGAGTGAAGCATAGCAAAGCAAAGCATACTAACTATAACCTTCATAAAGTCACAAGTGCAATGATCAAGTAATTTCCCATGACTCTTACTTAATCAAGTAACCTATAAAGACTACAATTAGCAATTAACCTTACCTAACATACTCTCCCATTTCATGAAAACATTCTTCTTCAACCAAAAGCAACAACCTTATACTCATAAGCATGTTATTCAATGTACAAAGTCATTTACATTATATCACTACTTCACATACATAATATTGACCTCTCAAAGCTCCTATCAAGGCAAACTAGTGCAAGGCTTAAGTAAAGTCCCATACCCCTACCTAAGCTATAGTCAAACCCTTTCAAGTTACTTCGATTAGTCTATATCTTATTCATTCATTTTAGTTTAGGGAACTCTTGCCTTAACCGACATAGACCACATGAGCTAATGTCGAATCCGGTGTCATGAAACCTTACACCGATGGAAGGTGGTCTACGCAAAATAGTTGATGGAGCTTGGGGAAAAGAACCATGGACATATCAACTCTACACCCTATTTGGGTCATGAGGCTATCCACCCCGTGAGGACCGTAGTGAACCCTACCTTTCCTTATATAAGAAAGTGTCACTCCCTCACATACAAGCTCACTCGGTGCTAAGCTAGGTCCCTTTATTGAAAAGCCTTTACTCTTATCATAATCATAAATATACATACCTATATATATATATCATAGATCAATAAGAATTGTATGAGAAATAATCCTTTCATTAACAATTCATATAGGTGAAGTTAGCCCTTACACATCTCATCACAATAGGGCACATCGTTACATAACAACTTCCCTATATCATGTACTCCTAGGCAGCCTCACAACCAACCTAAACATTTCAATTCGATCATCATGCCAACCTATCACCTTAAACGAGGTATACTTCAATACAACATTATCACTTGATGACAATTAATCACAATTTGTAGTAAGGATTAGGATATTCAAGACTTACCAATACTTCCCCATAGTTCACAAATAAGGGCCTTACCATCAACCCATAGATCAACCCCAATTTGGGTCATCATACCAATGTAATTCAATAATCAACATAAGAACTAATTTAAGAGAAGCACTATACCACAATGCAATACTAAATCAAAGCTTGGTAGCATGATATCAAAGTCTATCTTCTTACCCTAGATTCAATACTCAAGAAATAGGCATGAAGAACTTCCATTCATTACAATATACTCATGATCAATGCAATAACAACCATTAAAGATGATTTAAACAATAATTAGATCAATTACATCAATCCAACTCAAATTCATATCAATCTCATATCTAGGGTTAGGGGTTAGGAGTCATCACGGACAATCTAGATCAAACTACATCAATTCATCATAATCAAGTTGCAATACATGATAATCTATTCATTGTAACCCAAAGAATACATAAACAACTCAATTCATATAATCAAATTCGAAATTGGATGAAACCTATGAAACTCAACTCTTAGAAAATCTTTGAAGGAGCCCTTTGAGGGAAGAATCTCAAAGGTGAATTAGATCCCATACATTAAGGTTTGATGACGTTTTGATGGTGATTTCGTGCTAAAACCAGCCCCCAATGATCTTCCCAAGCTATTCTCCAATAGAGTCTTCCAATAGAGAGAGAAAGTAGAGAGAAGGAAGAGAGTTTTGTTTTGAGAATAATCATTAGGCTAATGAGGGTTGGGGTATTTATAGTGGGGGCTTAAGTCACTTAATTAGTCTTCCCTTAATCCCCTAATTACCCCTAAGACAACTTAATAAAATAATTGAACAAAAGGCTGATTTCTGAAACATTACAGGCCATCCACGATGACTCCCCGTCGACGGGCCGTCGTGGGAGTGACGGATTGGCCTCCCTCCGTCCTGCACGTCCGTCACATTGGTCAGAGACTGTGCAGGCGAGGGTTTCTTCCCAGAAACTAAGGCTGGCACGACGGTGGCCTCGACGCCCCGTCGTGCCCATGACGCCCCGTCATGGGTTCCGTCGTGGCACACTGTCTCAAGGGTCCTCCTCGAGGGCCCTTGGTTAGTCCTCGGGAGTCGTACCCTGACTTTTCTAACATGAAACCATCCCGCACTATGTGTTACACCTATTGTTACCAACCTTTACTCCACTCCGACTCTTTCACTTAGCCAAACTACAAGGGATACTCTACCCCTTACATGAACCAACTTTCCGAATATTAAGGACGTTTTGGTTCCAAAACACTTCAACGACTCCATCTACGCCTAATTTGGCTAGGAACAATGGTTTAGACCTTAAGGAGCCTGTTTAAGTCTTATCACATGACTTGGGGATTTCGAAATGTTACATGTGAAAAGTCAGCTTGTCTAACATGTTAAATTACTATAATGTATTCATGAATTGGTTGAATTAGTTAGTGATAATGTTATGACAAGTAACTGGCAAAATTCTGAATGATGCCAACAAATTGGCTAACGAATCTATATCTAAATGTATTACTCCAAAGAGTCATTCTAATCTTAATTCAATATCTCATAACATAGGGTATGCTAATCAATGGGACAAGTCCCGACATACCCTATCCACACAACTTGTGAACGCCATAAAATCTGACAAAGAATCAATAAAAATCATAAAGAATGATATAAGGTCAGTAAGTGACGTAAACAAGTTAAGGTGAGTAAAGAGATAACTAAGAGTTAATTTATAAGATTGACCTAATATAGAGTGTTAGAAAGAAGTGAGACGAGTCTCAAGAACACTTAATCATTACGTCAATAATACTCACATAAGAGGGTGCTAGAGTCCGTGAGACAAGTATCACTCGCACCATCATGGTAAAGTAAAGTTTCAAGATCATAATCATCAAGTAAAGATATGGATGACAAGTCATCCATAGAGTAAGTAAACCTCATAACTAGAAGAAAGCTTCCATAATGTAATGAGTCAACTCTAAAAGATAAGAAGATAAAATCTGAGCTTAGAACCGATGGACTATCTATGAGCGAGTGGTAAGCGCTTGTAAGTCTCATGAGACGAGATAGCCAGGGTCTCAGTACGTCTCCTAGTCTTAGAACTATGTTGCCAACATAGGGGAACCTATTTAGTGGAGGCCACCCACTAAACACGCTAGCAAGTTAGGTAATCATCTTGGCTGGTGATTCCACCTCTTTTCGATGTGGGTGAGACACCGGATTTCATGTCTAGCTAAAATGATATATGTATGTTATAGCTCAGTACAAGCATTCGGTTCACTATTGCCGTGAATCCCCCTTTACGATGTGGGGAAGACATCGACCGATTCACCTTAGCCGGTGAATCCCCATTTTCGGTGTGGGGAAGACACAGAGATTGGTTCACTTTAATCGGTGAACCACCCCTTTTCGGTGTGGGGGAGACACTGGATTTCATGTAGCTCGCATGATCTACTTCCGTCAATGCTAAAAGAATTCTTTAAGAGAGTAAGAAATAATAAGTAGCAAGTTCAAGTGAATAATCGATCAAGGGAGTAGAATAATAAGTTCATAGTGAACTAAGTAAAGTAAGAGCTTAATAAACCCTAATCAATAGTGTTTGATAGATATAACAAGTTAGGGGTAGCCATAATAGAGCGTGTATTATGTCCCAAGAACTTTATATTATGAAATAATCAAATAAGGGGTATAGCCAATAAAGATTAGCTTATTAATGTAAGTGTACCCAAAAAGAAGAAGAATGAAAAATCTAACTCATAAGTAGGGTATCCAATCGTTTCTTTAGTCTTATGAATTGCTTACTCTATTCATTGTAGGTATGGGACTACAATGAATCATTGCACTTGTAAGTGAAACATAAGATCAAAGGAGATCATTGAACTACACAACAAGAAGATAGAAGAAAAACTAAAAAATAAACTAAGTATAGAAAGGGTGACTCTTGGCCTTAGAGCAAAAATAATAAAAGTCGTTTAAGTTGTTCTAAAATCATGTTCATGATTCCAAGGTCTTGTGTTCATATAGAAAACGAGTTGTGTGCCTTAATTTCATGAGAATGTGTCATATTTACATCATAAAGAGTTAACAAGTGAGTAACACATTGACATTTAGGAATGCATCGTCATATTATACGTAAAGTAAGTTAACAATTTAACGATGAACCTATTGTAACGGAACAGAGCTAGTTGAGCACTTTGTTTTAGCGAATAAGAGGCGTCCACTTGCAATCGCAATATACTATATGTGTGTATACTTTGTGCACTACCTAACCCCAGCACAAAGGTGTTTATATGATACGCAAAGTTCTCCAAGAACGATTTCGAAGTTTGACTATGTTTTAAGTTTGACGCAGTCATGTTCGTCAAGACTTTGATTGAGCCAGTTTCTTGGCGAAGCCTAGTTGGTGGAAAGCTTCTCCAGACTTTGGTAGGATTCTTGAGTCCTAGGATTTAAGCTTTATTATTCTAGCTTAGTACATTAGTAGCCACTTTACACTGTCCCTAAGGCGGGGGTATTTTATTCAATAAGTTCTTTTCACTTAGCCATTAAGCAAACAAAACCACAGATCATTTATTTCACTTGTTTAATCTTTAATAGATTGTTGTTAAGTTTGAGCTATTAGAATAACAATCTTATACAAAACTATATGAATTTTGTGTATACTTCGTTAAGTATTAAAAAGTTTTAAATTTTCTGCAAATTTAACTATATGATTGTCATGAAAGTTAAGAAGAGGCTTGTCTGCGACCTCAGAGAGGTTAACGACGCCGGTCGCGGTTCGGATTCAATAATCCGGGTCATGATAGTTTTAAGGTCCTTAAATGAGTTTATATGATATTTATAGGTAGTGTGTCAAGTTTCATGAAGTTTGGAGGTCAAACGTCCAAGAACGTCCATGACATTCGAAGGATGTGCCTTGAAATGACCTTGTGTTTCTAGGCATGTTTCGTCAAGTTTTACATGTTTGTTTTTGGTGAAATTTATGTAAGAGGTCCTAAACTCGTATACAGTCATGTTTGGGTTGGAAACGTCCGGGCAAACATCCCCAAGGACGAACCAAGGGTCCTTGAGGAAGGACCCAAGTTGGTAGCCAGAACTTCCCAAGGCAGTCCCACCTAAGGATGGCAACCGACGACCAGTGGCCTGGTCTACGCCCCGTAGGTGGTGGTCATCGTTTGGTACTTAGCCTGGGGAGCTAAGCTACTAGTTCCAAGTCTCTTAACCATTGACGGAGGACATGACGGCCTGTGTGTGGACCTACGTCCCATCGATGGGCAACCGTCGGTTGACACTTAGTCCTGGGAAACAGGAGGCCTTAGACAAGTATCAGTCCCAGACCACGGACCAGCAGGACAGTCCGTTGGTCAAGGGACGGACCGTCAATGGGCAACCGTCGATGGTGTTGTCCATGCGTGCAGTTCACAGCCAAGTTGAGGGGTGAACTTGTATTTTCACCCCACTTACAAATAAGGACTGTGGAAGTTCCTAAGGGGTCTATTGGGTATTTTAAACGTGTATTTAAGTTCTTAACACTTAGAAGATTTCATTCTTCAGAAATCAAAACCACAAAATCCCTTAGAAATTCCCGAAGATTCTATTAAAGCTAAAACTCAAGCAAGATCTTGGATTAGTGATTTGAGTGGATATTCTTCATAAAATATGAGGAATAGCATTGTTAAGGTATGAATTTTGATCCTTGAAATTCGTTTCATCAAGGAGCTCAACTTTCAAAAATGTTTTCTAAAGTTTTCAAAAGATGAATTGACCTATTTCATGATCTACCATGTGTTCTTGCATTAATGGTTTTTAATCATTGTTTAGTGATTGAATTGTAGTTATTAAGGTGATTTTAACTAAAATAACTTATGAACCTATGTAATTGATGAACCCTAGTTTTTGACTACTTTATGTGTTGCTTGATATTGGTCTAATGTTTATGAATTAATGTGTAGTTTCTTATGGACTTTCTAATGATGTAAGATTTGTATTCAATTGTTATCTAATTGGTCTTAGATTGTTGAATCTATAATGAATTGGCTTAGATTTCATTGAGTATTATAGTTTATGTATTGAATTGATGTTCATGGACATGGGTAAGGGCCTTATGATATTGAATTGGATGATTTGACATTGGCTTGAAGGGTTGAGGATGAAGTGGTGGTACGCTTCCCTATTTTACTTTATTTAATTTTAATTAGATTTTAATTATGCTGTGATTTGTTTGGTCCACTTATGGTGTCGGTGTTATGGTAATTGATGTGGCCTTGTCGGCATTAGTTTAAGTATATTGATGATCATGGCCTTGTCGGCAACTACAAGTAATATTACTATTTGTGTAGTTGATTATGTGATGTATGATCATATCTAACTACCTATAGGTGAAGTAATGTGAAAGTATGTGTTATTCTATGAATACTATTTAGGTGATCATGTTATGCTATGACTATGTGTTAAATGTGTAGTCTTATAGTTGATACATGGTTGTTCCTAACTTGGATATATGAGTCTATAATGGTTACGTTGATGATGTTAAGGTAAATAATAGGTTGACTAAATGATATAAAGGGTCATTCCGATATGTCTAAAGAATGTATGTAATATGTGCTAAAGTGAAGTATAGTGTGTCTTGTTTAGGTAAACTTGTGTCCCTTACTTGATGCATGTATGAATATGAATATGTTATATCTTGACTTAGAAACCTAAAGAGTCTTAGTGTTTAATGAATGAATGTTAGGTGAGACCTTGCATAATGATAAGAGGGTCCTTTATGTGAAACCTTGAACCTAGTGGTAAGGTTATGAAACTTGAAGTCGAAAGCCGTAATGGTATCCTTCATGTAATGAATGATGGATTTAAGGTTGATTGTCTGGAACAACATCATATCAATCCTTAGGAAAGTCATCATGAGCTTCTTGTCGCCTTAGGGAGGTAGCTTTAGTGGACCTTTCTTTGGTAGCGTAAATGTAATTGGGTTATGAACTTGATATGGAACCCTTTTGTACGAAACTTAGTGTGATTTAATCTATGAGAACGAAGGCTAGCACCAAGTGAGTATGGTAAGGGAAGTAGTTCTAATTAAAGAATGAGACTAGAACGATGCCCTAAATATTTCCTTAAACATGTGCCTACATGGGATGTGTCTATGTTCTACCATTGGCAAGTAGAACAACCTTATCGGAGTAGGATAGAACTCCGGATTACATGTTTTGCTACCATGGTCTATGTCGGTTATTGCCTATTCTCATCATATGGGATACCAATTAGCATTAGAGAAGTTCTATGAGGTTTAAGTGGTGGTATGGGAAGCTATCTCGACATTGCACAATAGGCTTTGGAGATGTTAGTAAGAGTCCGTAGGTCTTCTCCAAGACCACTATCTGAATGTCCTTTATGTGATTAATGTGTCTTAAATGAACTAATGAACTAATGACTTAATGATATAAAGTATGTAAATTAATGAGTACCTAATCTAAAGTGACTTAAGGATTCCTTAGTTAAAGTGTGAAGAGGGCATAAAGGATCATCTCTTCATGTCTTATCTATGGAAGTCTTGAGAATCACTCTAGTTAGGGAAGTTGCTTGTTATGTTTGACATGATCTAAACTTAGGAAGTCTTAAGGATCATTTAGGTATCCTTGAAGAGGGTGTATGTGAGTTCTCTTCTAGGAGTACTTAAGTAAGTGTTTTGATAGCCTTGGTAGGGGAGATTGTCATATTATGTATGTTTTGTATGTTGGTGTGTTGTAGGTGTGTATGTGTCTCATTATGAGTAATTTTGAGTATTGTTTAGGCACATCTAGAGAGGGTGTATGGGAGGTATTTCTTTGTGTGACTTAAGTGAATCTTAGGATGACTTTGGTGAAAAGATTACATGCTAGGAAGTGTTAAAGGTAGGACAAAGTACTTCAATGTAACAGTGAAGCAATTCACTGTACAGTGAATATAGGTTACTGGAAAGTGTCTCTTTAAATTGTGATATTTGGTTTAATGTTATCTTATGTGTTTTTAAGTTGATAAATATTGTTCTTATAATGATATTATGATATTTAAATGTAAAGATGCATATTTCCAATAAATATCCGTTTTCATGATTTTTATGCATAAGTCATACTTAGTACATGTGGTTGTACTAATTCCATGATTTTATCTATCTATATAGTTATTGGTAGGTGAAGTGCTTTTGGGAAGAAGACTTGGATTTAGAAGATCATTCAAGAGAACTTGAAGTATGTCCTCACTTGACTCGAGGGCATATATGTCTTTTATGTTTATTTTATGAAGTATTGTAATAGACTTAACAGTACTATGTTTTATATTTCGTATGGGCCGTGTACCAAGTACTCTTGTGTCTTTAGATTATGAGATTGAGGCTTAGTATTATTTATTACTTCTATATTAAAGAGTTTTTAAAGAATATGATATTATTTTATGAAAAGTTTTAATTCCGCACTACTTTTCATTATGTATATGCGATGAATGATATGAAAGACTTGAATGAGACCTCTGAGAGGTCGAGTACGCCGTGTCACAATCCGAGATTGTGCCCAAACTTCTAGGGTGTGTTCTTGGGATGTGACAAAGCTTGGTATCAAAGCATAGGTCGGTGAAAGTAGTCTTAGGAATCAAAAAGTTTCATCAAATCACGTCTAGAAGAGTCTTGACCATCGGCGTGAGTCGCGACACATCTATGGGCTAGAGGCTATAGGACGATAGGGTTTCCCTTGTTTTCTACTCCTATGTCGTGCGGTAGAGTAAATCTTATGAGTATCCTTATAAATATGTTTCCTTGTGTTTCTACGAGATGAATACTAGAAGGATGGCTGCTAGAAGGTTAGAAGAGGAAAAGGTGAATGAGGAAGATCCTCCTTAAGTTGAGCAAGTTGAGCAAGTTCTTCAAGATTGGCAAGGTGTCCAAGGTGTTCAAGGTGCTCAAGTGCCTCCCCAAGGTGATCATGCCCCTAATGTGGAAGGAGGTTATGAAGTCCCGGAGATGTCTAATAGGGAGATTAGAGATGCTTTGATTGCTATAACCCGAGCCGTAACTACTCAAGCTAATTTGAGTATGTTGCCTAGGGTTGTGGAAAGCACTATGACCTCTAGGTTGAGAGACTTTGTGAGGTTGAATCCTCTAATATTTCTTGGCTCTAAGTTAGATGAAGATCCCCAAGAGTTCCTTGATGGTATGTACAAGGTATTGAGTGCTATGGGTATTACATCTAGGGAGAAGGCGAACTTGGCTTCGTATCAATTGAGAGATGTGTCTCAAATTTGGTACACTCAATGGAAGGATAATAGGCCGGTGGAGTCGGATCCTATTGAGTGAGAAGAATTTAAGGAAGCTTTTCTTGGTAAGTACTTTCCCCCTGAGAGGAGGGAGGTAAAAGTAGATGAGTTTATCAATCTCAAGCAAGGGAATATGAGTGTTGAAGAATACTCTTTGAAATTCTCAACTTTGTCTAGATATGCGCCATCTCTAGTGTCTAATCCAAGGGATGAAATGAGTCGGTTTGTGGCGGGGGTAGCCGACTTAGTGAGGGAAGAATGTCGTACGGCTATGCTACATGATGCTATGACCTCTAGACTCAAATGCATCAAAACACCAAACTTCCCATCAAGAGTCGGACGGTGCTAGCGATCAAGGCTAATATATAGTTCAAAAAGAATCTTATGAGTATCATAACCTTGTGTTTCTAAGATGAATGAAGGATGGCCTAGTTAGAAGAGCCTCCTTAAGTTGTTGAGCAAGTTCTTCAAGATTGAAGGTGTCCAAGGAAGGTGGTGCCTCTGATCAAAAAGCAGATGTCTACTTTGATTGCTACCCGATGCTAATTTGCCTAGGGTTGTGGAAAGCACTATGACCTCTAGGTTGAAGACTTTGTGAGGTTGAATCAATATTTCTTGGCTCTAAGTTAGATGAAGATCCCCAAGAGTTCCTTGATCTATTGAGTGCTATGGGGATTACATCTAGGGAGATTGGCTGTATTTGAGAGATGTGGACACTCAATGGAAGGATAATAGGAGTCGGATCCTATTGAGTGAGAAGAATTTAAGGAAGCTTTTCTTGGTAAGTACTTTCCCCCTGAGAGGAGGGAGGTAAAAGTAGATGAGTTTATCAATCTCAAGCAAGGGAATATGCTCTTTGAAATTCTCAACTTTGTCTAGATATGCACCATCTCTAGTGTCTAATCCAAGGGATGAAATGAGTCGGTTTGTGGCGGGGGTAGCCGACTTAGTGAGGGAAGAATGTCGTACGGCTATGCTACATGATGCTATGACCTTAGCTAGACTCATGGTGTATGCAAAATAAATTGAAGAGTCCAAACTTAGTAGGATGTCAAGAAACTTGAAAAGGAGCGGTGCTAGCGATCAAGTGCAATATAAGTTCAAAAAAATGGTTCAAACTCAAGGTGGACCTAGTGCTCCTAATGCTCAAAATGGCAAACCTACATGTGCCACTTGTGGTAAGAAACATTATGGTGAGTGTCTAGTGGGTACCGGAATTTGTTTTGGATGTGGATAAGATGGACACAAGGTGAGAGATTGTCCTAACATTGCTTCTAGAGGAAAATAGGGTAAGAAAGTTGATCCTAGTGTTCCAAAGGATGATGCTTCAACAAAGAGGCGTTTCAATGCACTCCGGACTAGAGCAGAGAAGCCGAATGAGAGTGATGATGATGTTGGTAAGTCCTTGTCTTTCTCTTTTTGGTTATATGAGTTCCTTCTAAGTGGGGGAGTATGGCTAGATAGATGTGCTAGAAGGTGTTGCATGTGCATGATGTTTAGGAGTTTGGTTGAAATTGAATATCATTAACTTCTTGCATTGTGTGTTTTATGAAGATATGAGCATGTTGTAAAAGTTGTTTATATGATGTTACCTTGCATATTAGCATGTCTATATCACAAAATTGCCTAAAATTGCATTTTTAGAAAATTGGCCTAAAATCATTGTAGCTTGGAAACTGTTCACTGTGTAATTTTTCAAATTATGGCTAATTGATTCTTTGGTCTAAAATTGTAGTAATGTGGTTAGAACTGATGTGTATGAGAATAATAATGAATATAAAATGAGTTTGTGCTATTTAGAATGAAGAATGTGAGTTTTGTAGCATAATGAGTTATAGAAGTGTATTCTAGTTTCTTGTTGTGTTGTAAATCTCTTGACTATGTGAAATTGATGTTTTCTCCTTGATTGTGAGTTATATGGTTTGGTTATGTTCTTCTAGTTGATTCTCTATTCTTGGAAGTGTTCGGAGAGTGGCAAGTGTCATTCGAGGACGAATGTTGTCCAAGTGGGGGAGAATGTAAGATCCCGAAAATTACTTAGGTGAACTAGAGCCTAACATTGTGGTAAAGGTGGTCTAAGGTCCAAATATGTTCTATTATGTGGTATTGAGGCAGTGTCTAAAGTAATAGGTGCATTGGAAGTCAAACGTCAAGGGACGACCAAGACGTTCGACGATTAAGTCACCTAAGTGTCTTATATGTGGTTCCATGTGTTTATGTGTGATTCATGTGTTTGTAAGGTCCTTAAACGAGTTTATATGATGTTTATAAGTAGCGTGTCAAGTTTCGTGAAGTTTTGAGGTCAAACGTCCAAGAACGTCCATGACATTCGAAAGATGTGCCTTGAAATGACCTTGTGTGTCTAGGCATGTTTCGTCGAGGTTTACGTGTTTTTTTTGGGTGAAATTCATGTGAGAGGTCCTAAACTCGTATACGGTCATGTTTGGGTTGGAAACGTCCGGGCAAACATCCCCAAGGACAGACCAAGTGTCCTTGAGGAAGGACACAAGTTGGTGGCCAGAACTGCCCAAGGCTGTCCCACCTACGGATGGCAATCGACGGCCAGTGGACTTGTCGACGCCCCATAGGATGTGGGCATCATTTGGTACTTAGCCTGGGGAGCTAAGCTACCAGTTCCAAGTATTTGAACCATCGACGGAGGACACGACGGCCCGTGTGTGGACCTACGCCCCGTTGATGGGCAACCGTCGGTTGTCACATAGTCCAGGGAAAGAGGAGGCCTTAGACAAGTCTCAGTCTCAGACAACGGACCAGCAGGATGGTCCGTTGTTCAAGGGACGGACCATCGATGGGCAACTGTTGATGGTGCTGTCCCTGCGTGCAGTTCACTTCCAAGTTTAGGGGTGAACTTGTAATTTCACCCCACTTCCAAATAAGGACTTTGGCGGTTCCTAAGGGGTCTATTGGAAAATGTGTATTTAAGTTCTTAACACTTAGAAGATTTCATTCTTCAAAAATCAAAACCCCAAAATCCCTTAAATTCCCCAAGACTCCATTAAAGCTAAAACTCAAGGAAGAGCTTGGAATGGTGATTTGAGTGGAGATTCTTCATCAAATTGGAGGAATAACATTGTTAAGGTATGGCTTTTGATCCTTGAAACTCGTTTCATCAAGGATCCCAACTTTCAAAGATGTTTTCTAAAGTTTTCAAAAGATGAATTGACCTATTTCATGATCTACCATGGCTTCTTGCATTAATGGTTTTTAATCATTGTTTAGTGATTGAATTGTAGTTATTAAGGTGATTTTAACTCAAATAACCTATGAATCCATGTAATTGATGAGCCCTAGTTTTTGACTAATTTATGGGTTACTTGATATTGGTCTATTGTTTATGAATTAATGTGTAGTTTCTTATGGGCTTTCTAATGATGTAAGATTTGTATTCAATTGTTATATAATTGATCTTATATTGTTGAATCTATAATGAATGGGCCTACATTTTATTGAATATCATAGTTTATGTATTGAATTGATGTACATGACCATGGGTAAGGGCCTTATGATATTGAATTGGATGATTTGACATTGGCTTGAAGGGTTGAGGATGAAGTGGTGGTACGCTGCCCTATTTTACTTTTTTTAATGTTAATTAGATTTCAATTATGTTGTGATTTTTTTGGTCCACTTATGGTGGCGGTGTTATGTGAATTGATGTGGCCTTGTCGGCGTTATTTTAAGTATATTGATGATTATGGCCTTGTTGGCAACTACTTGAAGTAATATGACAATTTGTGTAGTTGATTATGTGATGTATGATCATATCTACCTATAGGTGAAGTAATGTGAAAGTATGTGTTATTCTATGAATACTATTTAGGTAATCATGTTATGCTATGACTATGTGTTAAGTGTGTAGTCTTAGAGTTGATACATGGTTGCTCCTAACTTGAATATATGAGTCTATAATGGTTATGTTGATGATGTTAAGGTAATTAATAGGTTGACTAAATGATGTTAAGGGTCATGATCCTAAGTATCTAAAGAATGTATGTAATATGTGCTAAAGTGAAGTATAGTGTTTCTTGTTTAGGTAGACTTGTGTCCCTTACTTGATGGATTTTTGAATATGAATATGTGATATCTTGACTTAGGAACCTAAAGAATCTTCGTCTTGAATGAATGAATGTTAGGTGAGACCTTGTATGATGATAAGAGCGTCCTTTATGCGAAACCTTGAACCTAGTGGTAAGGTTATGAAACTTGAAGTCGAATATCGTAATGGTATCCTTCATGTAATGAATGATGGACATAAGGTTGATTGGTTGGAACGACATCATATCAATCCGTAGGAAAGTCATGGTGAGCTTCTTGTCGCCTTAGGCAGGTAGCCCTAGTGGACCTTTGTTTGGTAGGGTAAATGTAATTGGGTTATGAACTTGATATGGAACCCTTTTGTACGAACCTTAGTGTGATTTAAGCTATGTGAACTAAGGCTAGCACCAAGTGAGTATGGTAAGGGAAGTAGTTCTCGTTAAAGAATGAGACTAGATTACAAAGCATGCCTTTCATATTTCCTTAACCATGTGCCTACATGGGATGTGTCTAAGTTCTACCATTGGCAAGTAGACCAACCTCATCGGAGTAGGATAGAACTCCAGATTACATGTTTTGCTACCACGGTCTATGTCGGTTATTGCCTATTCTCATCATATGGGATACCTATTAGCATTATAGAAGTTCTATGAGGTTTAGGTGGTGGTATGGGAAGCTATCTCGACATTGCACAATAGGCTTTGAAGATGTTAGTAAGAGTCCCTAGGTCTTCTCCAAGACCACTATTTGAATGTCCTTTATGTGATTAATGTCCCTAAAATGAACTAATGAACTAATGACTTAATGATAGAAAGTATGTAAATGAATGAGTACCTAATCTAAAGTGACTTAAGGATTCCTTAGTTAAAGTCTAAAGAGGGCATAAAGGATGATCTCTTCATGTCTTATCTATGGAAGTCTTGAGAATGAATCTAGTTAGGAAGTTGCTTGTTATGTTTGACATGATCTAAACTTAGGAAGTCTTAGGGATTATTTAGGTAGCCTGAATAGGGTGTATGGACGTTCTCTTCTAGGAGTACTTAAGTAAGTGTTTTGATACCCTTGGTAGGGTAAATTTTCATATTATGTATGTTTTGTATGTTGGTGTGTTGTAGGTGTGTATGTGTCTCATTATGAGTAATCTTGAGGATCGTTTAGTAACATCTAGAGAGGGTGTATGAGCGATCTCTCTTTGTGTGACTTAAGTGAATCATAGGATGGCTTTAGTCAGAAGATTACATGCTAGACTTCACTGTAACAGTGCAATAATTCACTGTACAGTGAATATAGGTCACTGGAAAGTGTCTCTTTAAATTGTGGTATTTGGGTTAAAGTTATCTTATGTGTTTTTAAGTTGATAAATGTTGTTCTTATGATGATATTATGATATTTAAATGAAAAGATGCATATTTCCAATAAATGTCCGTTTTCATGATTTTTATGCATAAGCCATACTTAGTACATGTGGTTGTACTAATTCTATGTTTTTATCTATCTATATAGTTCTTGGTAAGTGAAGAGCTTTTGGGAAGAAGACTTGGATTTAGAAGATCGTTCAAGAGGAGTTGAAGTATGTCCTCACTTGACTCGAGGGCATATATGTCTTTTATGTTTATTTTATGAAGTAATGTAATAGACTTGATAGTACCATGTTTTCTATTTCGTATGGGCCGTGTCCCAAGTACTCTTGTGTCTTAAGATTATGAGATTGAGACATAGTATTTCCTATTACTTCTATATGAAAGAGTTTTTAAAGACTATGATATTTACATTGTGAAAAGTTTTAATTCCGCACTACTTTTCATTATGTATATGCGATGAATGATATGAAAGGCTTGTATAAGACCTCCGAGAGGTCGAGTACGCCGTGTCACAATCCGAGATTGTGCCCAAACTTCTATGGTGTGTTCTTAAGATGTGACAAAGCTTTGTATCAGAGCATAGGTTGGTGAAAGTAGTCTTAGGAATCAAAAAGTCTCATCAAGTCACGTCTAGTAAAGTCTTGACCATCGCGTGAGTTGCGACACATCTATGGGCGAGAGGCTATAGGATGATAGGGTTTCCCTTATTTTCTACTCCTATGTCGTGCAGTAGAGTAAATCTTATGAGTATCCTTATAAATGTGTTTCCTTGTGTTTCTACGAGATGAATACTAGAAGGATGGCTGCTAGAAGGTTAGAAGAGGAAAGGGTGAATGAGGAAGCTCCTCTTCAAGTTGAGCAAGTTCTTTAAGATTGGCAATGTGTCCAAGGTGCTTAAGGTACACAAGTGCCTCCCCAAGGTGATCATGCCCCTAATGTGGAAGGAGGCTATGAAGTCCCGGAGATGTCTAATAGGGAGATTAGAGATGCTTTGATTGCTATAGCCCGAGCCGTAACTACTCAAGCTAATTTGAGTATGTTGCATAGGGTTGTGGAAAGCACTATGACCTCTAGGTTGAGAGACTTTGTGAGGTTGAATCCTCCAATATTTCTTGTCTCTAAGTTAGATGAAGATCCCCAAGAGTTCCTTGATGGTGTGTACAAGGTATTAAGTGCTATGTGGATTACATCTAGGGAGAAGGAGGACTTGGCTTCGTATAAATTGAGAGATGTGTCTCAAATTTGTTACACTCAATGGAAGGATAATAGGCCGGTGGAGTCGGATCCTATTGAGTGGGAAGAATTTAAGGAAGCTTTTCTTGGTAAGTACTTTCCCCCTGAGAAGAGGGAGGTAAAAGTAGATGAGTTTATCAATCTCAAGCAAGGCAATATAAGTGTTTAAGAGTACTCTTTGAAATTGTCAACTTTGTCTAGATATGCACCATCTCTAGTGTCTAATCCAAGGGATGAAATGAGTCAGTTTGTGACGGGGGTAACCGACTTAGTGACGGAAGAATGACATACGACTATGCTACATGATGATCTGACGTTAGCTAGACTCATGGTGTATGCAAAATAAATTGAAGAGTCCAATCTTAGTAGGATGTCAAGAAACTTGAAAAGGAGTGGTGCTAGCGATCAAGTGTGATATAAGTTCAAAAAAATGGTTCAAACTCAAGGTGGACCTAGTGCTCCTAAGGTGAAGTTTGAGAAAGGAGGTGGTTCTCAAAATGGAAAACCTACATGTGCCACTTGTGGTAAGAAACATTATGGTGAGTGTCTAGTGGGTACCGGAATTTGTTTTGGATGTGGATAAGATGGACACAAGGTGAGAGATTGTCCAAACATTGCTTCTAGAGGAAAATAGGGTAAGAAAGTTAATCCTAGTGTTCCAAAGGATGATGCTTCAACAAAGAGGCGTTTCAATGCACTCCGGACTAGAGGAGAGAAGCCGGATGAGAGTGATGATGATGTTGGTAAGTCCTTGTCTTTCTCTTTCTGGTTATATGAGTTCCTTCTAAGTGGGGGAGTATGGCTAGATAGATGTGCTAGAAGGTGTTGCATGTGCATGATGTTAGGAGTTTGGTTGAAATTGAATATCATTAACTTCTTACATTTTGTGTTTTATGAAGATATGAGCATGTTGTAAAAGTTGTTTATATGATGTTACCTTTCATATTAGCATGTCTATATCACAAAATTGCCTAAAATTGCATTTTTAGAAAATTGGCCTAAAATCATTGTAGCTTGGAAACTGTTCACTGTGTAATTTTTCAAATTATGGCTAATTGATTCTTTGGTCTAAAATTGTAGTAATGTGGTTAGAACGGATGTGTATGAGAATAATAATGAATATAAAATGAGTTTGTGCTATTTAGAATGAAGCATGTGAGTTTTGTAGCATAATGAGTTATAGAAGTGTATTCTAGTTTCTTGTTGTGTTGTAAATCTCTTGACTATGTGAAATTTATGTTTTCTCCTTGATTTTGAGATATATGGTTTGGTTATGTGCTTCTAGTTGATTCTCTATTCTTGGAAGTGTTCGGAGAGTGGCAAGTGTCATTCGAGGACGAATGTTGTCCAAGTGGGGGAGAATGTAAGATCCCGAAAATTACTTAGGTGAACTAGAGCCTAACATTGTGGTAAAGGTGGTCTAAGGTCCTAATATGTTCTATTATGTGGTATTGAGGCAGTGTCTAAAGTAATAGGTGCATTGGAAGTCAAACGTCAAGGGACGACCAAGACGTTCGACGATTAAGTCACCTAAGTGTCTTATATGTGGTTCCATGTGTTTATGTGTGATTCATGAGTTTGTAAGGTCCTTAAATGAGTTTATATGATATTTATAAGTAGTGTGTCAAGTTTCGTGAAGTTTGAGGTCAAACGTCCAAGAACGTCCATGACATTCGAAAGATGTGCCTTGAAATGACCTTGTGTGTCTAGGCATGTTTCGTTGAGGTTTACGTGTTTTTTTGGGTGAAATTCATGTCAGAGGTCCTAAACTCGTATACGGTCATGTTTGGGTTAGGAACATCCCCAAGGGCAGACCAAGTGTCCTTGACGAAGGACCCAAGTTGGTGGCCAGAACTTCCCAAGGCTGTCCCACCTACGGATGACAATCGATGGCCAGTGGACTTATCGACGCCCCGTAGGATGTGGGCATCGTTTGGTACTTAGCCTGGGGAGTTAAGCTACCAGTTCCAAGTATCTGAACCATCGACGGAGGACACGACGGCCCGTGTGTGGACCTACTCCCCCTTAATGGGCAACTGTCGGTTGTCACATAGTCCAGGGAAAGAGGAGGCCTTAGACAAGTCTCAGTCTCAGACAACGGACCAGCAGGATGGTCCGTTGTTCAAGGGACGGACCGTCGATGGGCAACTGTTGATGGTGCTGTCCCTGCGTGCAGTTCACTTCCAAGTTTAGGGGTGAACTTGTAATTTCACCCCACTTCCAAATAAGGACTTTGGCGGTTCCTAAGGGGTCTATTGGAAAATGTATATTTAAGTTCTTAACACTTAGAAGATTTCATTATTCAAAAATCAAAACCCCAAAATCCCTTAAATTCCCCAAGACTCCATTAAAGCTAAAACTCAAGGAAGAGCTTGGATTGGTGATTTGAGTGGAGATTCTTCATCAAATTGGAGGAATAGCATTGTTAAGGTATGGCTTTTGATCCTTGAAACTCGTTTCATCAAGGAGCCCAACTTTCAAAGATGTTTTCTAAGGTTTTCAAAAGATGAATTGACCTATTTCATGATATACCATGGCTTCTTGCATTAATGGTTTTTAATCATTGTTTAGTGATTGAATTGTAGTTATTAAGGTGATTTTAACTCAAATAACCTATGAATCCATGTAATTGATGAGCCCTAGTTTTTGACTAATTTATGGGTTACTTGATATTGGTCTATTGTTTATGAATTAATGTGTAGTTTTTTATGGGCTTTCTAATGATGTAAGATTTGTATTCAATTGTTATATAATTGATCTTATATTGTTGAATCTATAATGAATGGGCCTACATTTTATTGAGTATTGTAGTTTATGTATTGAATTGATGTACATGACCATGGGTAAGGGCCTTATGATATTGAATTGGATGATTTGACATTGGCTTGAAGGGTTGAGGATGAAGTGGTGGTACGCTGCCCTATTTTACTTTATTTAATGTTAATTAGATTTCAATTATGTTGTGATTTTTTTGGTCCACTTATGGTGGTGGTGTTATGTGAATTGATGTGGCCTTGTCGGCGTTATTTTAAGTATATTGATGATCATGGCCTTGTTGGCAACTACTTGAAGTAATATGACAATTTGTGTAGTTGATTATGTGATGTATGATCATATCTACCTATAGGTGAAGAAATGTGAAAGTATGTGTTATTCTATGAATACTATTTAGGTAATCATGTTATGCTATGACTATGTGTTAAGTGTGTAGTCTTAGAGTTGATACATGGTTGCTCCTAACTTAAATATATGAGTCTATAATGGTTACGTTGATGATGTTAACGTAATTAATAGGTTGACTAAATGATGTTAAGGGTCATGATCCTAAGTATCTAAAGAATGTATGTAATATGTGCTAAATTGAAGTATAGTGTTTCTTGTTTAGGTAGACTTGTGTCCCTTACTTGATGTATGTTTGAATATGAATATGTGATATCTTGACTTAGGAACCTAAAGAATCTTCGTCTTGAATGAAAGAATGTTAGGTGAGACCTTGTATGATGATAAGAGCGTCCTTTATGTGAAACCTTGAACCTAGTGGTAAGGTTATGAAACTTGAAGTCGAATGCCGTAATGGTATCCTTCATGTAATGAATGATGGACATAAGGTTGATTGGTTGGAACGACATCATATCAATCCGTAGAAAAGTCATGGTGAGCTTCTTGTCGCCTTAGGTAGGTATCCCTAGTGGACCTTTCTTTGGTAGGGTAAATGTAATTGGATTATGAACTTGATATGGAACCCTTTTGTACGAACCTTAGTGTGATTTAATCTATGAGAACTAAGGCTAGCACCAAGTGAGTATGGTAAGGGAAGTAGTTCTCGTTAAAGAATGAGACTAGATTACAAAGCATTCCTTTCATATTTCCTTAACCATGTGCCTACATGGGATGTGTCTAAGTTCTACCATTGGCAAGTAGAACAACCTCATCGGAGTAGGATAGAACTCCGGATTACATGTTTTGCTACCACGGTCTATATCGGTTATTGCCTATTCTCATCATATGGGATACCTATTAGCATTAGAGAAGTTCTATGAGGTTTAGGTGGTGATATGGGAAGCTATCTAGACATTGCACAATAGGCTTTGAAGATGTTAGTAAGAGTCCCTAGGTCTTCTCCAAGACCACTATTTGAATGTCCTTTATGTGATTAATGTCTCTAAAATGAACTAATGAACTAATGACTTAATGATAGAAAGTATGTAAATGAATGAGTACCTAATCTAAAGTGACTTAAGGATTCCTTAGTTAAAGTCTGAAGAGGGCATAAAGGATGATCTCTTCATGTCTTATCTATGGAAGTCTTGAGAATGAATCTAGTTAGGAAGTTGCTTGTTATGTTTGACATGATCTAAACTTAGGAAGTCTTAGGGATTATTTAGGTAGCCTGAAGAGGGTGTATGGACGTTCTCTTCTAGGAGTACTTAAGTAAGTGTTTTGATACCCTTGGTAGGGTAAATTTTCATATTATGTATGTTTTGTATGTTGGTGTGTTGTAGGTGTGTATGTGTCTCATTATGAGTAATCTTGAGGATCGTTTAGTAACATCTAGAGAGGGTGTATGAGCGATCTCTCTTTGTGTGACTTAAGTGAATCATAGGATGGCTTTAGTCAGAAGATTACATGCTAGACTTCACTGTAACAGTGCAACAATTCACTGTACAGTGAATATAGGTCACTGGAAAGTGTCTCTTTAAATTGTGGTATTTGGGTTAAAGTTATCTTATGTGTTTTTAAGTTGATAAATGTTGTTTTTATGATGATATTATGATATTTAAATGAAAAGATGCATATTTCCAATAAATGTCCATTTTCATGATTTTTATGCATAAGCCATACTTAGTACATGTGGTTGTACTAATTCTATGTTTTTATCTATCTATATAGTTCTTGGTAAGTGAAGAGCTTTTGGGAAGAAGACTTGGATTTAGAAGATCGTTCAAGAGGAGTTGAAGTATGTCCTCACTTGACTCGAGGGCATATATGTCTTTTATGTTTCTTTTATGAAGTAATGTAATAGACTTGATAGTACCATGTTTTCTATTTCGTATGGGCCGTGTCCCAAGTATTCTTGTGTCTTAAGATTATGAGATTGAGACATAGTATTTCCTATTACTTCTATATGAAAGAGTTTTTAAAGACTATGATATTTACATTGTGAAAAGTTTTAATTCCGCACTACTTTTCATTATGTATATACGATCAATGATATGAAAGGCTTGTATAAGACCTCCGAGAGGTCGAGTACGCCGTGTCACAATCCGAGATTGTGCCCAAACTTCTATGGTGTGTTCTTAAGATGTGAAAAAGCTTTGTATCAGAGCATAGGTTGGTGAAAGTAGTCTTAGGAATCAAAAAGTCTCATCAAGTCACGTCTAGTAAAGTCTTGACCATCGCGTGAGTTGCGACACATCTATGGGCGAGAGGCTATAGGACGATAGGGTTTCCCTTATTTTCTACTCCTATGTCGTGCAGTAGAGTAAATCTTATGAGTATCCTTATAAATGTGTTTCCTTGTGTTTCTACGAGATGAATACTAGAAAGATGGCTGCTAGAAGGTTAGAAGAGGAAAGGGTGAATGAGGAAGCTCCTCTTCAAGTTGAGCAAGTTCTTCAAGATTGGCAATGTGTCCAAGGTGCTCAAGTGCCTCCCCAAGGTGATCATGCCCCTAATATGGAAGGAGGCTATGAAGTCCCGGAGATGTCTAATAGGGAGATTAGAGATGCTTTGATTGCTATAGCCCGAGCCGTAACTACTCAAGCTAATTTGAGTATGTTGCCTAGGGTTGTGGAAAGCACTATGACCTCTAGGTTGAGAGACTTTGTGAGGTTGAATCCTCCAACATTTCTTGTCTCTAAGTTAGATGAAGATCCCCAAGAGTTCCTTGATGGTGTGTACAAGGTATTAAGTGCTATGGGGATTACATCTAGGGAGAAGGAGGACTTGGCTTCGTATCAATTGAGAGATGTGTCTCAAATTTGTTACACTCAATGGAAGGATAATAGGCCGGTGGAGTCGGATCCTATTGAGTGGGAAGAATTTAAGGAAACTTTTCTTGGTAAGTACTTTCCCCCTGAGAAGAGGGAGGTAAAAGTAGATGAGTTTATCAATCTGAAGCAAGGCAATATGAGTATTTAAGAGTACTCTTTGAAATTCTCAACTTTATAGATATGCGCCATCTGTAGTGTCTAATCCAAGGGATGAAATGAGTCGGTTTGTGACGGGGGTAGCCGACTTAGTGACGGAAGAGTGACGTACGACTATGCTACATGGTGATCTGACGGTAGCTAGACTCATGGTGTATGCAAAATAAATTGAAGAGTCCAAACTTAGTAGGATGTCAAGAAACTTGAAAAGGAGTGGTGCTAGCGATCAAGTGTGATATAAGTTCAAAAAAATGGTTCAAACTCAAGGTGGACCTAGTGCTCCTAAGGTGAAGTTTGAGAAAGGAGGTGGTTCTCAAAATGGAAAACCGACATGTGCCACTTGTGGTAAGAAACATTATGGTGAGTGTCTAGTGGGTACCGGAATTTGTTTTGCATGTGGATAAGATGGACACAAGGTGAGAGATTGTCCAAACATTGCTTCTAGAGGAAAATAGGGTAAGAAAGTTAATCCTAGTGTTCCAAAGGATGATGCTTCAACAAAGAGGCATTTCAATGCACTCCGGACTAGAGGAGAGAATTCGGATGAGAGTGATGATGATGTTGGTAAGTCCTTGTCTTTCTCTTTCTGGTTATATGAGTTCCTTCTAAGTGGGGGAGTATGGCTAGATAGATGTGCTAGAAGGTGTTGCATGTGCATGATGTTTAGGATTTTGGTTGAAATTGAATATCATTAACTTCTTGCATTGTGTGTTTTATGAAGATATGAGCATGTTGTAAAAGTTGTTTATATGATGTTACCTTGCATATTAGCATGTCTATATCACAAAAATGCCTAAAATTGCATTTTTAGAAAATTGGCCTAAAATCATTGTAGCTTGGTAATAATTCACTGTGTAATTTTTCAAATTATGGCTAATTGATTCTTTGGTCTAAAATTGTAGTAATGTGGTTAGAACTGTTGTGTATGAGAATAATAATGAATATAAAATGAGTTTGTGCTATTTAGAATGAAGCATGTGAGTTTTGTAGCATAATGAGTTATAGAAGTGTATTCTAGTTTCTTGTTGTGTTGTAAATCTCTTGACTATGTGAAATTTATGTTTTCTCCTTGATTTTTAGATATATGGTTTGGTTATGTGCTTCTAGTTGATTCTCTATTCTTGGAAGTGTTCGTAGAGTGGCAAGTGTCATTCGAGGACGAATGTTGCCCAATGGGGGAGATTGTAAGATACCGAAAATTACTTAGGTGAACTAGAGACTAACATTGTGGTAAAGGTGGTCTAAGGTCCTAATATGTTATATTATGTGGTATTGAGGTAGTGTCTAAAGTAATAGGTGCATTGGAAGACAAACGTCAATGGACGACCAAGACGTTCGACGATTAAGTCACCTAAGTGTCTTATATGTGGTTCCATGTGTTTATATGTGATTCATGAGTTTGTAAGATCCTTAAATGAGTTTATATGGTATTTATAGGTAGTGTGTCAAGTTTTGTGATGTTATGAGGTCAAACATCAAAGAACGTCCATGACGTTCGAAAGATGTGCCTTGAAATGACCTTGTGAGTCTAGGCATGTTTCGTCGAGGTTTACGTGTTTGTTTTGGGTGAAATTCATGTGAGAGGTCCTAAACTCGTATACGGTCATGTTTGGGTTGGAAACGTCCGGGCAAACATCCCCCAGGATAGACCAAGTGTCCTTGAGGAAGGACCCAAGTTGGTGGCCAAAATTGCCCGAGGCAGTCCCACCTACGGATGGCAATCGACGGCCAGTGGACTGGTCGACGCCCCGTAGGATGTGGGCATCGTTTGGTACTTATCCTGGGGAGCTAAGATACCAGTTCCAAGCATCTAAACCATCGACAGAGGACACAACGTCCCGTGTGTGGACCTACGCCCCGTTGATGGGCAACCGTCGGTTGTCACTTAGTCCAGGGAAAAAAGAGGCCTTAGACAAGTCTCTGTCTCAGACCACGGACCTGCAGGACAATCCGTTGTTCAAGGGACGGACCGTGGATGGGCAACTATTGATGGTGCTGTCCCTGCGTGCAGTTCACTTCCAAGTTTAGGGGTGAACTTATAATTTCACCCCACTTCCAAATAAGCACTTTGGCGGTTCCTAAGGGTTCTATTGGAAAATGTGTATTTAAGTTCTTAACACTTAGAAGATTTCATTCTTCAAAAATCAAAACCCCAAAATCCCTTAAATTCCCCAAGACTCCATTAAAGCTAAAACTCAAGGAAGAGCTTGTATTGGTGATTTGAGTGTATATTCTTCATCAAATTGGAGGAATAGCATTGTTAAGGTATGGCTTTTGATCCTTGAAACCCGTTTCATCAAGGAGCCCAACTTTCAAAGATGTTTTCTAAAGTTTTCAAAAGATGAATTGACCTATTTCATGATCTACCATGGCTTCTTGCATTAATGGTTTTTAATCATTGTTTAGTGATTGAATTGTAGTTATTAAGGTGATTTTAACTCAAATAGCCTATGAATCCATGTAGTTGATGAACCCTAGTTTTTGACTAATTTATGGGTTACTTGATATTGGTCTATTGTTTATGAATTAATGTGTAGTTTCTTATGGTCTCTCTAATGATGTAAGATTTGTATTCAATTGTTATATAATTGATCTTATATTTTTGAATCTATAATGAATGGGCCTACATTTTATTGAGTATCTTAGTATATGTATTGAATTGATGTACATGACCATGGGTAATGGCCTTATGATATTGAATTGGATGATTTGACATTGGCTTGAAGGGTTGAGGATAAAGTGGTGGTACGCTTCCCTATTTTACTTTATTAAATGTTAATTAGATTTCAATTATGTTGTGATTTTTTTGGTCCACTTATGGTGACGGTGTTATGGAATTGATGTGGCCTTGTCGGCGTTATTTTAAGTATATTGATGATCATGGCCTTGTCGGCAACTACTTGAAGTAATGTGACAATTTGTGTAGTTGATTATGTGATGTATGATCATATCTACCTATAGGTGAAGTAATGTGAAAGTATGTGTTATTCTATGAATACTATTTAGGTAATCATGTTATGCTATGACTATGTGTTAAGTGTGTAGTCTTAGAGTTGATACATGGTTGCTCCTAACTTGAATATATGAGTCTATAATGGTTACGTTGATGATGTTAAGGTAATTAATAGGTTGACTAAATGATGTTAAGGGTCATGATCCTAAGTACCTAAAGAATGTATGTAATATGTGCTAATGTGAAGTATAGTGTTTCTTGTTTAGGTAGACTTGTGTCCCTTACTTGATGCATGTTTGAATATGAATATGTGATATCTTGACTTAGGAACCTAAAGAATCTTCGTCTTGAATGAATGAATGTTAGGTGACAACTTGTATGATGACAAGAGGGTCCTTTATGTGAAACCTTGAACCTAGTGGTAAGGTTATGAAACTTGAAGTCAAATGCCGTAATGGTATCCTTCATATAATGAATGATGGACATAAGGTTGATTGGTTGGAACGACAACATATCAATCCTTAGGAAAGTCATGATGAGCTTCTTGTCGCCTTAGGCAGGTAGCCCTAGTGGACCTTTCTTTGGTAGGGTAAATGTAATTGGGTTATGAACTTGATATGGAGACCTTTTGTACGAACCTTAGTGTGATTTAATCTATGAGAACTAAGGCTAGCACCGAGTGAGTATGGTAAGGGAAGTAGTTCTAGTTAAAGAATGAGACTATATTACAAAGCATGCCGTTCATATTTCCTTAACCATGTGCCTACATGGGATGTGTCTAAGTTCTACTATTGGCAAGTAGAACAACCTCATCGGAGTAGGATAGAACTCCGGATTACATGTTTTGCTACCACGGTCTATGTCGGTTATTGCCTATTCTCATCATATGGGATACCTATTAGCATTAGAGAAGTTCTATGAGGTTTAGGTGGTCGTATGGGAAGCTATCTAGACATTGCACAATAGGCTTTGAAGATGTTAGTAAGAGTCCCTAGGTCTTCTCCAAGACCACTATTTGAATGTCCTTTATGTGATTAATGTCTCTTAAATGAACTAATGAACTAATGACTTAATGATATAAAGTATGTAAATGAATGAGTACCTAATCTAAAGTGACTTAAGGATTCCTTAGGTAAAGTGTGAAGAGGGCATAAAGGATGATCTCTTCATGTCTTATCTATGGAAGTCTTGAGAATGAATCTAGTTAGGGAAGTTGCTTGTTATGTTTGACATGATCTAAACTTAGGAAGTCTTAGGGATTATTTAGGTAGCCTGAAGAGGGTGTATGGACGTTCTCTTCTAGGAGTACTTAAGTAAGTGTTTTCATACCCTTGGTAGGGAAAATTTTCATATTATGTATGTTCTGTATGTTGGTGTGTTGTAGGTGTGTATGTGTCTCATTATGAGTAATCTTGAGGATCGTTTATGTAACAACCCTAAAAAAATGAATAAGATAATTAATTAAGGTGTCAAGAATGCTTGCGATTGGACCAAGGTCCACACGTATTGATACGCGTAGAACCAGACCTCAGAACCCCTACTACGACTAAGCCAACTAACTTGGGGAGTTAATTGAGCTTGAAAAGGTTGGAACCAACCATGTGAGGCTCACGAAAATGAAGATTTAATCGAAAGAGTCTTTACCGGACTTAAAAGAAGAAATTTTAAGTTTTGAGGGTCCAGGGGTAAAATGGTCTTTTCCTGGCCAAGGGTAATATTGTAATTACCCTGAGAAATTAATTAATTAATTAATTAATTTAATTAAAAAGAGCTTTTCGGGTTGGGGCGACCCGAAGTGACCCATTTTCGCAAATGGGGTGTCACTCGGGTTCGAGCCCCACTAGAGGCGATGAATTGATGATTTAATCATCAATTAAAATCTCATTCATTAAGGGCAAAAGGGTCCTTTCACGTATTAGTTGAAATAAATCAGATTTTATTAATTTAATTAACCCTATTTTGACTAAGTCTTGAGTTAAGACTCCTAAACCTAAGCTAACACTCTCCTAATCACGTTTATCACCTCAGACGTTCAACAAACTCTCTCTGTCAAGTTTTGCTCTCTGCCATATATTGTTGAAGAACTGATAATATAACAAGAGTTCTTCACACTTGAAGAAACTCACTAAAAAGTCTAAGAAAGCAAGTTAATCAAAAAAACGTCAAGGCAAAGAGAGGTTGTTCGTCGAGTGGTGTGTACGTTTAGGTGAATTGGGCGTGGTTTGGAGGAACTTTTAGGCAGCAACTTCACGCTTGAACAACATCAAAAAGGTATGGGTTTCTTCTCTCTTGGTCCCTTTCCCAAGAGGCCCCTTACCATTCAAAATATTCACTCTGAAACTAAGGTTGTTCCCCTTTGCATGTCCTTGTCACTAGCTCCCAAATGAATTCGTAGGATGGGTATGTTGTGCTGGTAGATTTAGGTATGTATGATGTGTTTATATTAAATGTGAATATGTTTATGTGCGGGGAATCACGAAGATGACAATCAAAGTGTGATCGAAAAAGGAGGTGTGTGTGTGTGCACATTGGCAGTGTGTTTGGCCACTGTTTTGGGGTCTTGTAAGATATGTATTTCTTGTGTATTGTATGTGTGAAATGTGTATACAATGTGATGTTATTGCAATGAAATATGGTTGATTGAAAATACATTCTTTTAGCCAAATGAATCTATGAATGATACGCCTAAAAATTTGTTAAAATGATTTATGAATGCACCTTGAGAATCATGTGAAAACATTGATGAAAATGAGTTGAAGAATGACAAAAATTTTCAGCAACTATGCCTTATGATTTTAGGCTAAAGTTTAATCAAGAAATCTGGAAATTAACGCAATTATTAAAGAGGTGAGGCCACCAGGATTCGAACCTGTGACCTCACCCTTCAGCTACTGATTTCGCAAAAAAAGGAAAGGAAAATGGGGCTAAGGGGATTCGAACCTCGTTACTGGTTTTGCGAGAAGGGAGAAAGAAAATGGGGCTAAGGGGATTCGAACCTGGCTACTGGTTTCGCGAGAAGGGAGAAAGAAAATGGGGCTAAGGGGATTCGAACCTGGCTACTGGTTTCGCGAGAAGGGAGAAAGAAAATGGGGCTAAGGGGATTCGAACCTGGCTACTGTTTCGTGAGAAGGGAGAAAGAAAATGGGGCTAAGGGGATTCGAACCTGGTCACTGTGGATTTATTCGAACCTGGTCACTGTGGATTTCGTGAGAAGGGAGAAAGAAAATGGGGCTAAGGGGATTCGAACCTGGCCACTGTGGATTTCGCGAGAAAAGAAAAGGAAAAGAAAAACAAAGGGGGCTGGGGGATTCGATCTCGCGAACTGGAGGAGAAAGAGGAAAGAAAAATAATTAATCAAATAAATGGGAGGCGTGGGATTCAAACCCACAACCTCCCAAGCCTCAGCGAAATTAAAGAATTAAATAAGGAGGCTGTGGGGGTTCTAACCCACAACCTCCCTATCCCAGCGAATAATTAACAAAGAAATAGAAGAGGTTGTGGGGGTTAGGCGAGAATTGGCAATATGTTGTTAATGAAAATTAAAAAGGGGTTGTGGGGGTTCGAACCCAGAACCCTTCGGCCAACGTAAGATAAAAATTAAGTAGAAAATAAATGATACGATATTAATATTGGGATTTAATCTAGAGTTAAAATGTTATGGATATTAAAAAATAAAATCAATGAAAAATGTAAATGATATCCAAGTGATTCAAAATTGGGTTTCCTTGCCCAAATTTCCGTATTGATAAATAAGTCATACGTGAACAAAATATTCAACAATAATGCCACCTACTTAGATCAAAATCAAGATCTTTGCATATATACAAGATACATAAATCTTATACTACATAATCTTAGGAAAGTAAGAATCACTTAACGAACTATGAATGAAGCCCCATGGCTTTTATGTATAGATACATAAGTCTAACATACGTTCAAAAGTAAGTGAACCTAAGATGTATGAAATTAAATGATGAACCCTAGGAGGGTTAAGTATGAGTGTAAGATACACTAAGTGGCCAAGTGCATTGGCATATGATGAGATGAACTATGAAATGATGAAATGAACGTTCACGTAATAAGAGGTGAGTAACTATGAAGAGTAAGGGTGCTAATGATGAAGAAGGTGGTGACAACATGATATGAGGATAATGTAAATGATGAGAGCAGTCTCAAATGAGCCTAAGTAAGTGTTACCAATGCGTACTCACCAATGAGAGTGTAAGATAATGAAGAGACCAGTCTCTATGAACACTCTAATGAAAGTATTGAGCTTAACACACTTAATACTAATGATGAGATGAGAAATCATCTAATGAGCTATGCTGTCCTCATACTAGAAGCCAGCTTCCATGACGTATGAGATGAATGTAATGGAACTTTATACTGAGTACCGATAGGCTAGCTATGAGCGGTGATGCCTTCTTTCGAGAAGGGCGAAGGTTCACGTAACTCTCATGAGAAGAGACTGTCCGGCTTGCCGGGTATGGGTCTCCATACATCTCCTAGTCTTCGAACCTATACTGCCAATATAGGAATCTGGCGGGGTTAAATTCCCATGTACGCTAGCATGTTATTGGGTCACTTTGGCCGGTGATTCCACCTCTTTGTGGTGTTGGGGAGACACTGGATTTCATGATGCTCACATGATCTATGTCGGTTAAAGTTAAAGTTCCCAATGAATGAATGAGGCCAGCCTCAAATAAAGCACATAATGAAATGAATGATACCAAAAGGTGTTAGGATAGGTTAATCAAGAGGTGATCTAGACTCAGGTAATGACATTAGGTTATTCTTGATCATTGCACAGCAAGCCCTATGAAAGTCTTAAACTACACCATAGGTATAGCTGGTGTTCACACTGCTTTTGAATGAAATGAAATGAAGTACATATGAATGAATGAAGCAGACTCTGTGTTTGATAATGAAGACTCCCTAGTTGAGGTCCCATATGTTGTGTCCTCATTTTGGAAAGTCTTAATGACTAGTCCATGATTCCAAGGTCTCATGGCATACGAACGAATGATATAAAAGAAACTATGTGTTATATATGATGTGCTATGTTATGTGCTATATGTAAAATGTTATGTGATGTGTGCAATATGATAATTATGATCATGCATGTTATTCTCATGGCATGACTTTCCTAATCCAAATTTGGGAAGTTCACTAACTTTCCTAATCTAAATTTGGCAAGTCCACTGAGTTGACTTTCTATAATCATGTTGTTAGGGAAGTGCTATTCTTTCTCATGCATGTCCTTGGTGTGTGCTTGTATATACCCATACTCAGTACAAGTGTGTACTAACCCTATACAATTATACTATTTTAGGTGCAGGCACAGGTGGACGATAGAGCTACAGGATCATTGTTGCAGTTATCCGGACGTCCAGCATTCATCCGGAGTTGGTAGGTCCTCATGCTTTCGAGGATGCTACTGTTTTACATTCTAGCTTAGTTTTAGAGTTGAGCTAGTGGAGCACGTTCCACTAGCGTTTCTTTCCTGTTTTTATTCAGACTTTGTATTGGTGCCATTTTGGCAATTATACACTTAATACTTATTGAACTATTTCTTTCAGTTGCTTATCTCTTAATGTTAGATGGTTGATGGTGAACAATTATGAAATGATAAGAATGCTTAACAAGTATGTTAAGGAAACAAAAAGTTTCAAATTTTCCGCTAAAATTAACCTAGATAAAGTATGAATGACGTAAGTAGGCTTGTCTGCAACCTCTGAGAGGTCAACGACGCCGGTCTCGTCTGGGGTCTAGATTCCGGTCGTGAAAAAGTTGGTATCAGAGCACTAGGTTTAATTCCGAGAAGTGCACCACTATCCTGGATTCGAGACTGCATGATGCGTAGGAAAACTTCCCTTTTTCTGATCTTATCGTACTTTTCCTAAAGTTTAATTTCTTGGTGTTATGAGCGTGTCTAACATCAATCTTTGTTGTTTTCAGAGAATGAATACTAGAAGGGCTTTTGGTAAGAGGAGAGGAGGTGCAGCTGTTGGGGGCAATCCGGTCCCACCCCAGGCTCCAGCTGATGGAGTGGCTATGCCAGTTAACCCAGTTGGTTTGACTGATGCTGAGGTGAGGGCATCTCTAGCCCAGATGGCACAGGCCATTACTATGCAAGCCTAGGCTATGACTGCCCAAGTCAACTGGCATGATGTTCAGAGGGAGAACCCACCGGTTCGTAGCATGGATGACAGGCTTAGAGACTTAACGAGGATGAATAATCCTATTTTCATAGGGTCTAAGACTTAAGAGGACCCCCAGGAGTTTGTGGATGAGGTGCATAAGATTTTGGTGGCTATGGGGGCCACAAACACTAAGAAGGCTGAGCTGGCTTCCTATCAGCTCAAGGATGTTGCACAGACTTGGTGCAAGATGTGGCAGGAGAGCCAATCTTTGGGTGGAGTGCCAGCCACTTAGGAGCTGTTCAAGACAGCATTTCTGGAGAGGTTCTTCCCCAGAGAGATGAGGGAAGCCAAGGTTGAGGAGTTCATCAACCTTAAACAATGCTCTATGACAGTTAGGGAGTATTCCCTGAAGTTTGTTAAGCTATCAAGGTATGTTACTTTACTTAATATCTAATAGCAAGGATGAGGTGAGTACTGAAGTTTGTTAAATTATCCAGGTATGCTACTTCCCTTGTGTCTAACAACAGGGATGAGATGAGAAGGTTCGTCACAGGAATCAATGAAGATCTAGAGGAGGAGTGTCGGTCTGCGATGCTCCATGATAATATGGACCTCTCCAGGTTGATGGTGCATGTCCAGCAGGTATAGGACAGCCGTAAAAAGAAGTGGCAATAGAGTTCTGGGAACTCAAACTTTCAGAGGAGTACAACACCTAGAGGAGGCCGACCTGAGCCCAAGAAGGGCAATGGAGGTGAGATGCAGCGTCCTAAAAAGAATTGTGCTAAGTGTGGCCGAGCTCACAGTGGAGAGTGCAGACAGGGAACTAATGTCTATTTTGGTTGCGGTAAGAGTGGACACATGGTTAGAGACTTCCCACAGAACAGAGGTCAGGCTGGAGGTAATGCTCAGCCTAGGTCTAATCCACAGGGTGCAGCACCAGCCGAGCCTTCTAAGAGGAACAGGTTCTATGCCCTGAAGGGCAGGGAGGAGCAGGAGAAGTCCGCTGATGTGGTCACAGGTATGCTGCAAGTATTCTCTACTTCTGTTTATGCTTTACATGATCCAGGGTCTACGCTTTTCTTTGTAACTCCTTTGCTTGCTCTCACTTTTGAGATATTGCCTGAAGTTCTGCATGATCCTATAGTGGTTAGTACACCTTTAGGAGAAAATGTAAGAACTGATAGAGTATACAAGGGTTGCCCAATAGTGATAAATGGTAAGACTATGTGTGCAAACTTGGTTAAGTTACCCATGCATGATTTTGATGTTATTCATGGCATGGACTGGTTTCACAGTTTTTATGCTTGCTTGGACTGTCGTAGTAGAGTGGTGAGATTTTGTTTCCCTAATGAAGAGGAGCTAGTCTGGGAGGGGTACAACTCGAGTCGTCCTAACCTCTTGATTTTGAACCTAAAGGCCAATAAAATGATGTCCAAAGGGTTATTATGTCATCTTGTGAGTGTTAATGATCTAGATCATGACATTCCTTCCATAGACTCAGTGCCTGTAGTGAGTCAGTTCCTAGATGTATTTCCTGATGATTTGCCTGGAGCCCTCCCCCTCGAGAGATTGATTTTGGTATCGACTTAGAACCCGATACTAAACCAATTTCAATTCCTCCTTACAGAATGGCTCCAGCTGAACTCAAAGAGTTGAAGCTGCAGTTAAAAGATCTCACTGATAAGGGTTTCATTCGACCGAGCATATCCCCTTGGGGCGCTCCAGTGTTGTTTGTGAAAATGAAAGATGGAACCCTTAGAATGTGTATCGATTATCGGCAACTCAACAAAGTCACTATAAAGAATAAGTATCCACTTCCCAGAATAGATGATTTGTTCGATCAGCTCCAAGGGTCTAGTTTCTTCTCTAAGATTGATCTTCGTTCAGGGTATCATCAGCTTAGGCTTAGGGATGGAGATATCCCAAAGACAGCCTTTCATACCCGCTATGGTCACTATGAGTTTCTAGTCATTTCATTTGGTATCACGAATGCACCTGCTGCGTTTATGGATCTCATGAACAGGGTCTTCCGTGAATACCTTGACTCTTTCGTCATAGCATGAACAACATTTGAGACTAACCTTGCAGGTACTTTGACAACATCAGTTGTATGCCAAATTCAGCAAATGTGAATTCTGGCTGAGATCAGTGACCTTCTTGGGTCATGTTGTGTCCGATCAGGGCGTGGAGGTGGATCCTAGGAAGACTGAGGCGGTGAAAAACTGGCCAAAGCCTCTTACTCCCACTGACATCCGTAGCTTTTTGGGATTGGCTGGTTACTACCGCAGGTTTGTGGAGGGCTTTTCTTCCATTGTTGCCCCACTGACAGCTTTGACTAAGAAGAAAGCCAAGTTTGAGTGGACGGAGACTTATGAAAGGAGTTTCGAGGAGCTCAAGGACAGACTCACTTCAGCCCCGGTGCTTACTTTGCCTAAGTGTGGTGTGAATTACACTATTTATTGTGATACATCTAGGATTGGTTTGGGTTGTGTTCTTAAGCAGGTTGGTAAGGTGATAGCCTATGCGTCCAGACAGCTCAAGGTTCATGAGAAGAATTATCCCACTCATGACCTGGAGTTGGCAGCTGTGGTGTTTGCACTGAAGCTGTGGAGGCACTAGTTGTATGGAGTGCATGTGGATGTATTCACAAACCACAAGAGTCTCCAGTATGTCTTCACACAGAGGGAGTTGAATCTACGTCAGCGGAGATGGTTGGAGCTGTTGAAGGATTATGACATTAATGTGCACTACCATCCAGGTAAGGCTAATGTTGTAGCTGATGCTTTGAGCAGGATGAGCATGGGAAGTACAACCCATGTTGAGGATGAGAAGAAGGAGCTGGTGAAAGATGTACACAGACTGGCCAGACTGGGTGTGCGTTTGGTTGACTCCACTAGTGGGGATGTTTCAGTTCATCCTAGTTCTAAATCATCCTTGGTAGTTGAAGTCAAGCAGGGTCAGCATCTAGATCCTGTGTTGATGGAGCTGAAGGACTCAGTACTGATGAAGATGAATGAGTTTTTCGCTTTGGGAGGTGATGGCATACTTCGGTATCAGGACAGGCTGTGTGTACCAGATGTGGATGATTTGCAGACCAGGATTATTGCAGAGGCCCATGGTTCCAGATATTCCATACATCCAGGTTCCACCAAGATGTATCATGATCTTAAGTAGATTTATTAGTGGGACGGCATGAAGAAGGACATTGCAGAGTATGTGGCCAAGTGTCCCAATTGTCGGCAGGTCAAGGCAGAGCATCTTAAGCCTGGCGGTCTGACTCAGATTATTGAGGTTCCGACTTGGAAGTGGGAGGCCATTAATATGGACTTCGTGGTTGGTCTTACGAGGACTAGGAGGCAGCATGACTCCATATGGGTTATTGTGGACAGATTGACTAAGTCTGCCCACTTTATCCCCGTGAAGTCTACTTACAGAGCCGAGGATTATGCGAGACTCTACATTGATGAGATTGTGAGATGGCATGGGATACCTTTGTCTATTATTTAGGATAGAGGAGCTCAGTTTACTTCACATTTCTGGAGATCTTTCCAGAAGAGCTTGGGCACACAGGTAAAGCTTAACACTGCCTTTCATCCTCATACAGATGGGCAGGCAGAGCGCACCATTCAGACATTGGAGGACATGTTGAGAGCGTGTGTGATCGACTTCAGAGGTAACTGGGATGACCATCTGCCTTTGATAGAGTTCTCATATAATAATAGCTATCACTCCAGCATTAGGATGGCACTGTTTGAGGCACTGTATGGTAGGAGGTGTAGATCTCCAGTTGGGTGGTTCGAGGTTGGAGAGTCATCCATTTTGGGTCCAGAGATCATTCATGAGGCCTTAAAAAAGGTCAGAGTGATTAGGGACAGGTTGGCTACTGCTTACAGTCGGCAGAAGTCATATGCAGATAACAGAAAACGACCCTTAGAGTTTGATGTTTGTGACCAAGTTTACTTGAAGATATCACCTATGAAAGGGGTGATGAGATTTGGTAGAAAAGGGAAGCTGAGTCCGAGATATATTGGGCCATATGAGATCCTGCAGCGTGTGGGTGAGGTGGCCTATGAGTTAGCATTGCCTGCGGAGCTAGCTTCTGTTCATCTAGTCTTTCATGTCTTTAAGTTGAAGAAGTGCCTACGTGATCCAGCATCGATTCTACCTGTTGTAGGTTTGGGGGTTGGTGAAGACTTGTCTTATGAGGAGGTACCTGTTGAGATCTTAGACAGACAGGTCAAGCGGCTGAGGAACAAGGAGATTGCCACAGTGAAGGTATTGTGGAGAAATCACCTTCTTGAGGGTGCTACCTGGGAGGCTGAGGCCGATATGAGATCCCGCTACCTTCATCTATTCAGCTCTTGAGGTTAGACTTCCTACTCTTAAGTCTATGTTTCCTTATCTCTCCGTATTTTATTGCTATTGCTTGACTGTGCATAGTGAGTTTGTTATGATCTGACTGGCATTGCGATGTGTATTGGTAGTGTCATTCGGGGATGAATGTTCCTAAGGGGGGGATAATGTAACAACCCTAAAAAAAATGAATAAGATAATTACTTAAGGTGTCAAGAATGCTTGCGATTGGACCAAGGTCCACACGGATTGATACGCGTAGAACCAGACCTCAGAACCCCTATTACGACCAAGCCAACTAACTTGGGGAGTTAATTGAGCTTGGAAAGGTTGAAACCAACCATGTGAGGCTCACGAAAATGAAGATTTAATCGAAAGAGTCTTTACCGGACTTATAAGAAGAAATTTTAAGTTTTGATGGTCCAGGGGTAAAATGGTCTTTTCCAAGCCAAGGGTAATATTGTAATTACCCTGAGGAATTAATTAATTAATTAATTAATTTAATTAAAAAGAGCTTTGTGGGTTGGGGCGACCCGAAGTGACCCATTTTCGCAAATGGGGTGTCACTCGGGTTGGAGCCCCACTAGAGGCGATGAATTGATGATTTAATCATCAATTAAAATCTGATTCATTAAGGGCAAAATGGTCCTTTCACATATTAGTTGAAATAAATCAGATTTTATTAATTTAATTAAACCCTATTTTGACTAAGTCTTGAGTTAAGACTCCTAAACCTAAGCTAACACTCTCCTAATCACGTTTATCACCTCACACGTTCAACAAACTCTCTCTCTCACGTTTTGCTCTCTGCCAATTATTGTTGAAGAACTGATAATTTAACAAGAGTTCTTCACACTTGAAGAACTCACTAAAAAGTCTAAGAAAGCAAGTTAATCAAAAAAACGTCAAGGCAAAGAGAGGTTGTTCGTCGAGTGGTGTGTACGTTGAGGTGAATTGGGCGTGGTTTGGAGGAACTTTTGGGCAGCAACTTCATGCTTTAACAACATCAAAAAGGTATGGTTTTCGTCTCTCTTGGTACCTTTCCCAAGAGGCCCCTTACGATTCAAAATATTCACTCCGAAACTAAGGTTGTTCCCCTTTGCATGTCCTTGTCACTAGCTCCCAAATGAATTCGTAGGATGAGTATGTTGTGCTGGTTGATTTAGGCATGTATGATGTGTTTATATTAAATGTGAATATGTTTAGGTGCGGGGAATCACGAAGATGACAATCAAAGTGTGATCGAAAAAGGAGGGGTGTGTGTGTGCACGTTGGCAGTGTGTTTGGCCACTGTTTTGGGGTCTTGTAAGACATGTATTTCTTATGTATTTTATGTGTGAAATGTGTATACAATGTGATGTTATTGCAATGAAATATGGTTGATTGAAAATACATTCTTTTAGCCAAATGAATCTATGAAAGATACGCCTAAAAATGTGTTAAAATGATTTATGAATGCACCTTGAGAATCATGTGAAAACGTTGATGAAAATGAGTTGAAGAATGACAAAAATTTTCAGCAACTATGCCTTATGATTTTAGGCAAAAGTTTAATCAAGAAATCTGGAAATTAACGCAATTTTTAAAGAGGTGAGGCCACCAGGATTCGAACCTGTGACCTCACCCTTCAGCTACTGATTTCGCGAAAAAGGGAAAGGAAAATGGGGCTAAGGGGATTCGAACCTAGCTACTGGTTTCGCGAGAAGGGAGAAAGAAAATGGGGCTAAGGGGATTCGAACCTGGCTACTGGTTTCGCGAGAAGGGAGAAAGAAAATGGGGCTAAGGGGATTCAAACCTGGCTACTGTTTTCGCGAGAAGGGAGAAAGAAAATGGGGCTAAGGGGATTCGAACCTGGCCACTGTGGATTTCGCGAGAAGGGAGAAAGAAAATGGGGCTAAGGGGATTCGAACCTG
The DNA here is from genome assembly GCA_016801875.1 of Solanum sitiens. Classification (NCBI taxonomy): domain Eukaryota; kingdom Viridiplantae; phylum Streptophyta; class Magnoliopsida; order Solanales; family Solanaceae; genus Solanum; species Solanum sitiens. The sequence goes on along the minus strand of JABWTJ010000572.1, from coordinate 543,243 downwards.
GCCACTGTGGATTTCGCGAGAAAAGAAAAGGAAAAGAAAAACATAGGAGGCTGGGGGATTCGATCTCGCGAACTGGAGGAGAAAGAGGAAAGAAAAATTTATTAATCAAATAAATGGGAGGCGTGGGATTCAAACCCACAACCTCCCAAGCCTCAGCGAAATTAAAGAATTAAATAAGGAGGTTGTGGGGGTTCGAACCCACAACCTCCCTATCCGAGCGAATATTAACAAAAAAATTAGAAGAGGCTGCGGGGGTTTGATCCTACAACCTCTTGGTTTAGGCGAGAATGGGCAATATGTTGTTAATGAAAATTACAAAGGGGTTGTGGGGGTTCAAACCCACAACCCTTCGGCCAACGTAAGATTAAAATTAAGTAGAAAATTAATGATACGATATTAATATTGGGATTTAATCTAGAGTTAAAATGTTATGGATATTAAAAAATAAAATCAATGAAAAATGTAAATGATATCCAAGTGATTCGAAATTGGGTTTCCTTGCCAAAATTTCCGATTGATATATAAGTCATACGTGAACAAAATATTCAAGAATAATGCCACCTACTTAGATCAAAATCAAGATCTTGGCATATATACAAGATACATAAGTCGTGTACTATATAATCTTAGGAAAGTAAGAATCACTTAACGAACTATGAATGAAGCCCCATGGCTTGTATGTATAGATACATAAGTCTAACATACGTTCAAAAGTAAGTGAACCTAAGATGTATGAAATGAAATGATGAACCCTAGGAGGGTTAAGTATGAGTGTAAGATACACTAAGTGGCCAAGTGCATTGGCATATGATGAGATGAACTATGAAACGATGAAATGAACGTTCACGTAATAAGAGGTGAGTAACTAGGAAGAGTAAAGGTGCTAATGATGAAGAAGGTGGTGACAACATGATATGAGGCTAATGTAAATGATGAGAGCAGTCTCAAATGAGCCTAAGTAAGTGTTACCAATGCGTACTCACCAATGAGAGTGTAAGATAATGAAGAGACCAGTCTCTTTGAACACTCTAATGAAAGTATTGAGCTTAACACACTTAATACTAATGATGAGATGAGAAATCATCTTATGAGCTATGCTGTCCTCATACTAGAAGCCATCTTCCATGATGTATGAGATGAATGTAATGGAACTTTATACTGCGCAGCGATAGGCTAGCTATGAGCGGTGATGCCTTCTTTCGAGAAGGGCGAAGGTTCATGTAACTCTCATGAGATGAGACTGTCCGGCTTGCCGGGTATGGGTCTCCATACATCTCCTAGTCTTCGAACCTATACTGCCAATATAGGGATCTGGCGGGGTTAAATTCCCATGTACGCTAGCATGTTATTGGGTCACTTTGGCCGGTGATTCCACCTCTTTTCGGTTAAAGTTAAAGTTCCCAATGAATGAATGAGGCTAGCCTCAAATGAAGCACATAATGAAATGAATGATACCAAAAGGTGTTAGCATAGGTTAATCAAGAGGTGATCTAGACTCAGGTAATGACATTAGGTTATTCTTGATCATTGCACAACAAGCCCGATGAAAGTCTTAAACTACACCCTAGGTATAGTTGGTGTTCACACTGGCTTATGAATGAAATGAAATAAAGTACATATGAATGAATAAAGCAGACTCTGTGTTTGCTAATGAAGACTCCCTAGTTGAGCTCCCATATGTTGAGCCCTTATTTTGGAAAGTCTGAATGACAAGTCCATAATTCCAAGGTCTCATGGTATATGAACGAATGATATGAAAGAAACTATGTGTTATATATTACGTGCTATGTTATGTGATATATGTAAAATGTTATGTGCTGTGTGCAATATGATAATTATGATGATGCATGTTATTCTCATGGCATGACTTTCCTAATCCAAATTTGGGAAGTTCACTAACTTTCCTAATCCAAATTTGGCAAGTCCACTGACTTGACTTTCTATAATCATGTTGTTAGGAAAGAGCTATTCTTTCTCATGCATGTCCTTGGTGTGTGCTTGCATATACCCATACTTAGTACAAGTGTGTACTAACCCTATACAATTATACTATTTTAGGGGCAGGCGCAAGTGGACGATAGAGCTAGAGGATTATTGATACGCTCAAACTTACTTCTCAAATAAGAAGTAAAGCGGTCGTATCAAGTAAAGAACCCAACTAATGAGGTTGGGATCGATCCCACAAGGAAAATAGTTCAGACTTAACTTTATTGTATTATTACTATTATTTAGCCAACTGTTTTCCAAAAAAACTAAAAGACAAAAAGGGGGGTTTTATTTCTAAATTAATGAAAATGATTAACTAAATAAGATCGAACAACTAACAAATTCAACTTTCGAAGTTTAATCAAATTGTAAAAGTAACTAGGGTTTTAGTGTTCCCCACAGGTTCCTAACTTGGTAAATCTAACTTTAACAGTTCTATCCTGATATCTTGCATGTAAAGTGATAAGTTATGTATGTCTAAATCCTTGGTCCGGCATCTAGAAAATTTCACTCCGCACCTTGGTCCGGCTACGTATGTTGCTATACTAACCCTTATCTTTACCTCATATTAAACATCGTATTCGGTATTTGACTAAGCTATTAACTCGTACCAACCAATACTAGTCTATTAGATAATATACACTAAATCTATGTTGATAATTCTTTTCCTATTATCTACCTCCTTGGTCCGGCAAGTAGCATTAAGGCGAGTTCTAACGTTGGCCACCGTTAAAAAGAATTCTAAACGAAAGAATTATCAATACATGCAAGACACCACTCTAGAAATTGTTATTGAAGTTAGATTACTACCTTGTTATTCACCCATGGTTCCCACAACCCTAGCTATGAGGTTTAGTTACCCATGTTCGTAATTACACTATTCATATCGTTAATGGAAGAGTTCATGCACTTACTTTTATGAAAACGAATAATTTCCCAGAATTTAACTTGATTAATCAACGAAATCCACAACAATCAATTCCCGGAAAATATCTTAATTCTTAAAATCGAGAGTTTAACAATATAATCGAAGAACTATAAACTAAAAATTATCCAGAAAGTCTAACCTCAAAAATGAGGTTTTTCCAACTATTTATAAGAAAAACAAAACCTAATCAAATAAGGATTCTATTTACTAAAAATCTGTCCAAACGCGTCTGGGTCGACGGACCACGTGACGGACCATCATGGACACGACGGACCGTCATAGCCTCCGTCGTCCCATACTTCACATCTTCTCATGTTGCTTTCTTCATTCCCCTCGACGGACAGGTATGACGGACCGTTGCAAGCACGACGGCCCGTCGAGGGTCTTCATTCCAAAACACTTGAACTTTGGAATTTTGGGTACTGGGATTACTCTCTGATAATTACGACGAACATGCAGGACGGACCGTCGTAGCTGTGACGGTCCGTTATGGACTTCCGTAATCCCACACTTGTCAGACTTCCCCAACTTTCCTTCAGCAACTTCTCACTTCACTACGGTGCCACCTATGGGCCGTCACAGCTGCGACGGACCGTCATAGGTTCCGTAGGTGGTCTCTTCTGCAATTCTTTCTCAAAAACTCCCGCATTCATCCTTGGACAGATTTTCTGCAAACAAAAAAAAACTTATATCAAAATCTACACCAAAAGGCTCTCGACACACACTAAACTTAAGGAAAAAGTATTAGAAATACCGTGAAACCACGGTACATCAACACTCTCAACTTAAATTCGTTGTTTGTCCTCAAGCGACGCACTATGACTCACTACAAATTCTTTGTACAAAAGTATCCATATTTTAACTTCCGCAATCATTTGGCTATCAATCTCGATTATTCTCATTATGTTCATACATGGTCTCACTATTAGGCATTGATTTGTGTAGAATCAAACCATAACCCAGATTTACTACGCAATGATGCCTATCCTCTTCAATTTCTCACCGAGATGCTAATATTTCTGGTATTACAACTCCTGTCCTCACTTCAAATAACATCCTCATTTTTCACACAATGATTTTAGTTTGAGTATAAGGATCATGTTTCGACACTCACTCTCAGAACAAATTCACCACTCATTTATACATATTGCCATAGGCTTGCCCTTATTTTCACTACTTCAAGTTCATCATACGCACTTAGGATCACAACAGGGCTTTTTTTTTTTTTTTTAGCTTGTAACATAGGCTCAGGGTCAGGTAGGGTGTATTTAGGTATACTTTAGTGACTTGTTGCCCTCCTTGACATATCGGCTAAGCGAACCATCTTTTTATCATCTTATTTCGCCCTATTACTAAATTTTCTTTTCACTTTGCTGTTTTCCCTTTCTTATCCTTATGTGTAAGTGACTTTTCTCTTTTCTTGTATTTATTTTGCTTTTTATTCATATATATATATATATATATTTTTAGTCACTTCTGTTTTATTCTTTCTTTCTCTTCATTCTTTCAACCCCACTTTCCGGGGTTTTCCTTATAGCAGCCACCCTCAACTCATGATTTTGCCATGAGTCAAGGTTCACAATACCCATGGTTGGGTCAGGGCTAAAACAACGTTACTTTCTGCATTAGCCACCCTCAACTTATGCTTTTGGCATAAACTGAGGTGCACATGTCCAAGGAGGGACCAGGGCCAACACTTTGTTCCCAGAGAAGATCATTTGGGGTGAAAAAGAAAGATCTATTTTAGGCTCAATTCATTTGGATCAAAAAGGGATTAACTTCATTTGGTTTTCTGTTATTTTTAGGCTCAAGATTGACTCTTTCGAACAAGGGCCTATGATCCTTTCCTAAGTGATTGTTTTGACTCACTTTTAGCAGGACTAACCAGGCAAGTTCTAGCTCAGTATTAATGGTGGACATTCGATTTCACCTCACACTCTCTTGACATTCCTTGCAATCCCAGATTATTCGACACCTAGTTCAAATCTTAGATTCAGGATCATGCAGTAGTTTATCTTAATTTCATGATTCAAACCACACAATTTTCACTTACTATGCCTAGTCATGCATCATTTTAATTATCGAGATATCATATTTACATTAGCCATCATGCTTCAGATTTATGCTATGTACATCAGATGTGACATGCCGGTTCAACAATAAAAGTAATCAGTCTTTTGGGGAAAAAGAACACAGGCAAGAAAACCCCAAAAGAGGATCGTGAACTTGGGCTACTCAGAATTCACCCAAGTGCTCACTTTCCATTTACCCCACCCCCAACAAAAGATATGCAATTGTCCCCAATGCATAGAAAAGTTAAACTACGTAAAAGGGTAAGTGAAGCAAACCTGAGGCGCTAAGCGCCGATGATCAGCAAGCTGGTGGGTCTGGTTCACCGGAACCCACGCCCGGTGTAGTCTGGACATCCTCAGTAATGTCCTCAGCATCCACAGCACCATCAGTAGTGCCTCCCACAGAATCTACAATTTTGGAGCTAGACGCCCCGGCAGTTACTTCTACAGCCCTCAACTTACGGGCCTCCTCATCAGCAATCGAGGCTCTCCTCGCAGCCTCCATCTCACGGCGCTCCTTCTTCCTGGCCCTAGCTTCATCCTCCTCTCGACCCCTGCGTCTCTTGACATGCTCTTGTGGGGGAGGGGGTGGAACATCAGAAGTGGCAAACAGGGCAGCCATCACGGTGTCATCAGCAGGCGCTGCAAAAGAGGCCTCAGACTCAGGCACCCTTGCCTCTAAAATTATATCAAGATCCGCCCGCAGACTCTCAACCGCAGCCTGGAGGGTCGACATGTCCACCGGAGGGGCTGGTCGGGCTAGTACTCGTAATTCAAATGCGTCTAAGCGCTGGTGTACCTCGGCGATCTGCCTCTCTGTGTGCTGTACCATCTTGCGCTATATGCGCTTCTCTGCCTCAGCAATAGTCTTCTGCATCCACGGCTGGATGTGATGCAGAAGAGTAGCCATCTGTGCCTCAAGTTTCTGGACCCGAGCAAGTGGGACCAGAGTGGCAGAAGGATCCGAGCGAGAGGAGCTCGGGGCAGTGCTACTACCCGGGATAGACTCGACCGGAGTAGTGTCAGTGTGTGCAGAAGCAGCACGGGAAGCATCATGAGCATGCTCTACGGTGTCGGCCAGGTTCTCACCAAATGGGGCCACCTCTGGACGGGGCCCTCTGCGTGGGGCCAACTCATTGGCCTCATCCCTGATGAGGCCGATGTCAACATTTCCTGGCGGGGTCTTGAGCTGGTCAATGTGCCAAATGGGCACACCTGCTGATCTGCACAAAGAGAAAATCATGCAAGGGAAAGGGTAAGTCGTGGTGACCTTGAAGGCTCTCTCGTGCATGACCGCTTGGAGAAGCCAAGCGAAATCGACCTCGAACCCTGCCATCATTGCAGCCATCAGCACTGCACGATCCCAGGTGACTATGTTATCCGCAGCAGTGGGGGAGAGACAATGGCGGACGATCAACCAGAGAAACTTGGCCGTAAAGGTCAAGTTGGCCTTCCTGATGGCCCCCTTCGGCTCCATCACCCAATCGCAGCCTCTCCATCAATAGATAGGTGCAGTGCCATCCACCTCTTGGTGGTCTCTCTCAGTGAAGGCTCGCGTAAGAACCGGCCCTCTTTAACAATTTGCCACCGGTAATCAAACTCGGCGGTGAGAGGTGTGCTGGTGGAGTCAGAATCCGTGCCGTACAGATATCGGCGGATGGCTGGTAGGGAGATGTCAACCTGGATGCCGCGTACTCGGACGTGCTCAAGTGGGGCCTGTTTGGCGGGGGCAGACCGCCTATCGATCTGCGAGCGAAGAGTAGCCACATAAGAGGCATAGAACTCGCGGACTAGCTCCTCACTGTAGCGACCCAAAGAACGAGCCGTCCACTCTAGCCGGTGTCTGGTGAAGAGGGTGTGAATATCTGGCATGGTGGGGAGACTTCCCGTGAGGACCCGCCTCTCCAGTGTAAGAGTCCGTGTCATGACGCCTTTGTCATTGAGAACCTTGGCGTCTAAGTATACTTTGTATTGCCCGTCAACACACCACCGGTTGGGCTGATCGGCAACCGGGGCAGGGACTCCTGTTGGTGAGCCAGGGATGGAGTCAGTGCTGTCAGCCTCATCATCGGAAGCAGACTGTGTAGCTGTGGCAGGGGCAGAGGCTTCTGCAGACCCAGAGGCTTCTTCTGACCACGAAACTCCTAAGGAGCCAGATGCTCCTTCGTCTTGGGCAGCTGACCCAGAAGGAGTGCCGGTCAGTGTACGCTCCTCATCAGACTGGGAGGCAGTGACTACGCCGGGTGCCACCTTCTTGGGCGTGACTCGTGGTACACGTGGAGCTCACGCTGGAGTAGCAGTGCCTGGGGGCACGTATTCTGGATCATGCTCATCGTCAGAGCCTATCACCAATCGGGCAGACGGGGCGACAGATTTAGAACGCCCACGTGCGTAAACGCGATCTTGTTTAGGTGCCATGATAGGTAGTACCTATAACGAATCATCATTAGTACTTGAAGGATGAAACATGACACAAAAAGAAATAAAAAATTGAGACAATAATACACAGAAACTCAAACCAGTGATAATAGCTCTGAAGTAGCAGTAGGGCACGACGGACCTGGTGACGGCCCGTTGTGCGTATGACGGACCGTCATGCAGTCCGTCATGTAATACTTGGCAATATAAAGTATCAGAGGGAAAGTCTCAGACCGATACGACGGTTATGCAGGACGGACCGTCGTGGGTATGACGGTCCGTCATATGTGTCCGTCAGTGGACACTTAGAAAAAGAGTTGAGACCCTTAGGACAGGGGTCTCTGATCGATACGACGGTTATGCAGGACGGACCGTCGTGAGTATGACGGTCCGTCATATGTGTCCGTCAGTGGACACTTAGAAAAAGAGTTGAGACCCTTAGGACAGGGGTCTCTGACCGATACGACGGTTGTGCAGGACGGACCGTCGTGGGTATGACGGTCCGTCACATGTGTCCGTCAGTGGACACTTAGAAAAAGAGTTGAGACCCTTAGGACAGGGGTCTCTGACCGTCACGACAGTTTTGCAGGACGGACCTTCGTGGGTATGACGGTCCATCACATGTGTCCGTCAGTGGACACTTAGAAAAAGTGTTGAGAGCCTTAGGACAGGGGTCTCTGACCGTCACGACGGTTGTGCAGGACGGACCGTCGTGGGTATGACGGTCCGTCACATGTGTCCGTCAGTGGACACTTAGAAAAAGTGTTGAGACCCTTAGGACAGGGGTCTCTGACCGTCACGACGGTTGTGCAGGACGGACCGTCGTGGGTATGACGGTCCGTCACATGTGTCCGTCAGTGGACACTTAGAAAATGTGTTGAGACCCTTAGGACAGGGGTCTCTGACCGTCACAACGGTTGTGCAGGACGGACCGTCGTGGGTATGACGGTCCGTCACATGTGTCCGTTAGTGGACACTTAGAAAAAGTGTTGAGACCCTTAGGATAGGGGTCTCTGACCGTCACGACGGTTGTGCAGGATGGACCGTCGTGGGTATGACGGTCCGTCATTGGGTTGTCGTGATGTCAAACAGAGACAGAACTGAGGGGTGCCAAATTTACCCCATGTGAGTCAAAACGACATCCCAACAATGTTCTAATACAGATTAGAACCCTAATGGACAAGTTTAAAGCCCTATCAAATTGGCAAGTTTAAAGCCCTAATTTCTCTAGTATTGTCCAGGCATTTTGTGGAATTAAAGACCTAAGTTAGATAATATCTAGGCAAAAACAGAAACCCATATGCAATTTATAGGGAAAAACAGTAAAACAACCAAAAATAGTAAAGGGTAGAGTTTCAGGAATACAGACCTTGGAAGAGGAGACAACAATGCACAATTTATGGCACTCAAGTTAGAAGACTAAGACTCACTGCAGCAGATTCCGACCAAGAGGGAAAATTTTGGGATGAAAAATGGGAGAAGATGGGGAATTTGGGAAGAGAGTGAAGTTGGAAGGGGAGAAAATGGAGGGAAGATTAAATGAAACTGATAATGAAGGGGTGGGGGGGTTTAAAACGTTTTAAACTTTTAAAATTCTTTAGCCGGGTCGGGTCGGGTAGCCGGGTAATGGCGTAACGAAACCCCGATGATGGTCCATCGCAGTTGTGATGGTCCGTCACACGGTCCGTCGCCTGTGCCCTAATTCTTTAAAAAATACAAGAGAGCGTACCTGGCACGACGGAGTCATGCGATGGTCCGTCGATGTATCCGTCAGTGACTGATGTAGAGTAACTTGTCTACAGAACTTCCTGAAGATGTGCTACCTGAAAATTTACAACCCATTAATAGAAAATGCTACTGTTACTAGAAAGAGAAAAAAAACTATAAAAGTGGTTAGATGATAACTATTGGGTTGCCTCCCAACCAGCGCCTGATTTAATGTCGCGGCACGACTGAGGACACTTGATTACTCTGACTTCATCAAGATGATATGCCTCAACCACCTCATTCGCCGATTCCGCATGACCAATATAGATTTTGAGACGTTGTTCGTTCACCTTAAACCGCACACCTTCCTTGTTTTCCAACTCAACTGCTCCATGAGGGAATAATTTGGTGATCAAGTACGGTCCAGTCCATTTAGACTTTAGCTTGCCCGGAAACAAGCGCAATCTAGAGTTGAATAAAAGCACCGAATCCCCAATCATAAACTCTCGTTTCTCGATTTTTAGGTCATGGTACTTCTTCATCTTCTCTTTGTAGAGGGCTGAGCTTTCATAAGCCTTAAGGCAAAATTCATCGAGTTCATTTAACCCATTTAATCGTTGTTCTGCAGCTTCGTTCCAGTCCATTTTTAGCTTCTTCATAGCCCACATGGCTTTATGCTCTAATTCAACCGGAAGATGACATGCTTTCCCATATACTAGTTGGTATGGGGACATACCTATGGGAGTCTTATACGCTGTCCGGTAAGCCCAAAGAGCATCATCAAGCCTCCTTGACCAATCTGTTCTACTAGCGTTCACTGTTTTCGACAAAATCTGTTTGATTTCCCTATTTGATACTTCAACTTGCCCACTAGTTTGAGGATGGTAAGGAGTGGCCACATTATGGCGAACCCCATATTTCTCCAATAATCCCTTGAACAATTTGTTGCAAAAGTGGGATCCCCCATCACTAATAATTGCCCGTGGGGTACCAAATCGAGAAAATATATTCTTTTTCAAGAATGCAGTGACACTCTTCCCTTCATTGTTTGCGAGGGCGATAGCTTCCACCCACTTGGATACATAATCCACTGCTACTAAAATATACTTCATTCCATGAGAACTCACAAACGGACCCATAAAGTCAATACCCCAAACATCAAATAACTCAATTACAAGAATGGGGTTTAGAGGGAGCTCTTGCTTTCTTGAAATGCCGCCATCTCTTTGACATCTATCACATGCTTTGGCGAACTCATGAGCATCTTGATGAATAGTTGGCCAATAGTAACCACTTTGTAAGATCTTGTGAGCAGTCCGGACACCACTATGATGTCCACCAAAGGGTGAGGAATGGCATGCCTCTAAAATACTCAACATCTCGACTTCTGGCACACAACGCCGAATAAGCCCGTCAGCACAACTCCTGTATAAGTATGGTTCATCCCAAAAGAATTTCTTCACATCGTACATGAACTTTTTCCTTTGATGAAAAGACAAGTTCGATGGAACAAGGTCACTAGCTAGGTAGTTCGCAAAATCTGCAAACCACGGAATCAGGTCTTGTGAGGCAGCCAATACATGCTCATCGGGGAACGTGTCATCAATATCAGTCTTATCCCCCAACTCTCTCATAGATTCATCTTCTAAACGGGAAAAGTGATCAGCAACTTGATTTTCGGTCCCTTTTCTATCCCTTACCTCAAAGTCAAATTCTTGCAGTAGTAATACCCAACGAATTAACCTTGGTTTCGCGTTCTTCTTCGCCATCAAATATCTCAGGGCTGAATGGTCAGTATGCACTATGACTCTAGTACCTAGCAAATAGGAGCAAAAATTTTCAAAAGCAAATACTACGGCAAGGAGCTCTTGTTCAGTGACTGTATAGTTCTTCTGAGCTTCATTGAGGGCTTTACTAGCATAGTAAATGGGATGAAGGATTTTGTCCCTTCTTTGTCCCAATACCACACCAAGGGCAACCCCACTCGCATCACACATTACCTCAAATGGACTGTTCCAATCTGGAGAAATAATGATAGGTGCAGATACCAGTTTTTCTTTGAGATCGCTGAATGCTTTCAGACAGGATTCATCAAAAGAAAACTTACAATCTTTCTCCAACAGTTTGCACAATGGATGTGCAATTTTCGAGAAATCTTTGATGAATCTCCTGTAAAAGCCTGCATGCCCAAGAAAGCTTCTCACACCTTTTACAGAGATAGGTGGAGGAAGTTTCTCTATCACCTCGACTTTGGCTCGATCAACTTCTATGCCCTTTTCTGAAATACGATGGCCCAAAACAATACCTTCTTTGACCATGAAGTGGCATTTTTCCCAATTAAGAACTAAATTGCAATCTTCACATCTCTTAAGAACCTCAGACAAATGACTCAAACATTGCTCGAAAGATTCACCAACCACTGAAAAATCATCCATAAAGACCTCAATAGTATCTTCCACCATGTCGGAGAATATAAACCTCATACATCTCTGAAATGTGGCGGGTGCATTGCACAACCCAAACGGCATTCTCTTGAACGCAAAGGTCCCACATGGATAGGTAAAAGTGGTCTTCTCTTGATCTTCTGGTGCAATAGAGATCTGATTATACCCTGAATAACCATCAAGAAAACAGTACCACCCTTTTTCGGTGAGTCTATCCAACATCTGATCCATGAAGGGCATGGGAAATGGTCCTTTTCGGTCCATGCATTTAAATTCCGGTAATCCATACACACCCTCCATCCAGTCACCGACCTCATTGGAACCAGTTCATTTTTTTCATTGGGGACCACAGTCATTCCCCCTTTCTTAGGTACACACTGAACAGGGCATACCCAACTACTATCGGCGATTGGATAAATTACTCCTGCATCCAACCACTTTATGATTTCCTTCTTCACGACCTCTTGCATAGGTGGATTTAAGCATCTCTGGTGCTCAATACTTGGCTTATGATCGGGCATGAGTTGGATTTTATGAGAACAAATACCAGGAGGGATCCCAATAATGTCCGCAATGGTCCACCCAATAGCTCTTTTGAACCTTTTTAGCACTTTGACCAAACTCTCAACTTGTTGTTCATTTAGATCTGATGCAATAATTACCTGTAATGTGTCACCGTTTCCTAAGAATTCATACCTTATATGAGGTGGGAGAGCTTTTAGTTCTAGCTTTGGAGCCTCCTCTATGGATGGTTTAGCGGGTGGAGAATCGCGATTCTTTTTGTCTAGCTCATATTTCTTCGGTTTAAACTGGACATTACCACGATCAAGGGCAGCGACTAATGACTTATATTCTTCAATGCCTTCATTATCAAGATTCATTATCACTGCCGCCAGTGCTTCTACACCTAGCTGTTCTTCTATTTGTGTCTTGGATGATTCACCAACTTTGTAGGATATGGCAGATACCGATTGGAGCTCACCACTCTGCCGCATGGACCTACAAATGTTGAAAGTCACTTCTTCATTGTTCAACCGAAATTTCATCTGCCCTTTTTCCATATCAACTAAAGCTCTACCCGTAGCAAGGAATGGCCTCCCAAGAATAATAGGCACCTCAAAATCGACTTCACAATCAAGAATGACAAAATCTGCTGGAAATATGAACGACTCAACTTTTACTAGCACATCATGGAGTATCCCTATAGGCCTTTTTACTGTTCGATCAGCCATCAGTAGCCGCATCGCAGTGGGCTTTGGGTCACCCAAACCCAACTTTTTGTAAATCGAGAGGGGCATGAGATTTATTCTTGCCCCCAGATCACATAATGCTTTCGCAAAATGTAATAACCCGATTGTACAAGGAATAGTAAATGCACCCGGATCTTCTTTCTTTTGCACTAAAGACCTTGTAGCAATAGCACTACAATGCTGCATTCTGTCATCATCCTCAAAAGTGACCGATCTTTTCTTTGTAACCAAATCTTTCATAAACTTGGCATAACCGGGCATTTGTTCAAGAGCTTCTACCAAAGGAACATTGATAGAAAGTTGCTTCAACATTGTTATAAAATGCCGATATTTGCCATCCTCGGTCTTTTTCACTAATCTTTGAGGAAAGGGGGGTGGAGGTCTAGGCATGGGAGTTACCTTTTTAGGCACTTCAGTAACTTTCTCAGTGTTATCTTCTACTTCATCACTAACCTCTACCACTTCATCATTATCTTTCATCACCTTTTCCACAATAGACGGCATAGGTGGGTCAATAGTTTGTTTACCACCACGAGTAGTAATTGCCATACAGTGTCCATCATTTTTCGGATTTTGGACAGTGTTGCTAGGAAGAGTGCCCGGTTGCCGTGTGTTCACAGTTGCAGATAATTGAGCCATTTGCAATTCAAGCTGCTTTATTGATATGGCATGTGTATCAACTTTCTGTCCAATACCTGCTACATCACTCCTTAACTCTTTGGTGTGCTCATCACTAGCATTGAACCTCCTCATCATCTTGTGCAACATATCCTCAACTCGCGCCATACTACCTCCACCATCCCTAGGAGCAACTTCACGATTTTGAGGAGGAACATAGGGCCCACTCCTCTCATTTCTGTTACCATAGTTACCCCTGTTGAAGTTGTTGTCGCGGTTGTAATTTCCATCACGAACATAATTACCCTCGCGGTTGTAGTTACCATAGTTCCGACCTTGATTTCCTTGACCTTGGCGCCAATTCTCCTGATTGGAGCCTTGGGCATTTGGTAGGAAACCCCCCGTCTGATCATTTACTGCATAAGAATCTTCCTCATAATAATATTCATTAGTTGGTGGTGGTGGTTTAGACAACTAGTTCACTGCGTTTATCTTTTCTGCACCCCCAGTGACATGTTTTAACACTAACCCAAGCTCAGTTCTCATCTGTGCCATCTCTTCACGAATCTCATCTGTGGCTGGATTGTGTGTGGATTGCACTGCAAAAGTATTTCTCCCAGTATCTGTCTTCCTAGTACTCCATGCTTTATTATTCCCGGAGATTTTCTCTAATTTTTCGGCAATTTCAGCATAGGGACACTCCCCATAAGAACCACCTGCTATAGTATCCAATACCGCTTTATTATTATCATCCTGTCCCCGGTAGAAGTATTCTTTCAGTGACTCATCATCTATGCGGTGATTGGGGACACTTCGCAGAAATGAAGTGAACCTATCCCAAGAACTACTAACTGACTCTCCTGGTAGTGCCACAAAGTTGTTAACTCTGTCTTTGTGATTTAGTTTCTTGGAGACCGGATAGTAACGTGCTAAGAAAACGTCCCTCAGTTGGTTCAAGTGAAAATTGAGTTATAAGGGAGCTCAGTGAACCAAATGGCAGCCTCTCCCGTCAGTGAGAGAGGAAATACTCTTAGCCCTATTACATCCAAATTCAAATCAGGCCTCCCTACACAGCTTTTACACACTGCCCTCACCTTAGCTATATGGGCATGTGGGTCCTCAGACGGTAGTCCTGAAAACAAACCTCTAGCCGTGAGCATTTGCATTAGACTACTAGTGACTACAAAGGTGTGACCTTCTGGTAGAGGGGGCAAGACTAGTGGCGCATCAGAATCTGCAATATTGTCATACCCTCTGTAGTATTCTTGAGGACGTGGAGCGGGATTATGTCCCCTTTGTGCACCTTGATCAGGATCATCAGGTAATAATCGACCATGAGCATCAACCGGAGCTGGGATGTTCAGGTTTGGATCATCATCATTTATACCCAAGTTTCGATTCATTTTGCGTAGTGTACGCTCTAACTCGTGATCGTAGGGACACAATGGTTCTCTTCCTCTCCGTGTATTTGGCATACAAGGACGTCAAACCTGGCAAAATCAAAAACACCAGAAAAAGTAAAATCAGGAAAATATTGACTAAATTTTAGTAATAAATTTAAGTTAATCTAAAAGCTACTTTCCCCGGCAGCGGCGCCAAAATTTGATACGCTCAAACTTACTTCTCAAATAAGAAGTAAAGCGGTCGTATCAAGTAAAGAACCCAACTAATGAGGTTGGGATCGATCCCACAAGGAAAATAGTTCAGACTAACTTTATTGTATTATTACTATTATTTAGCCAACTGTTTTCCAAAAAAACTAAAAGACAAAAAGGGGGTTTTTATTTCTAAATTAATGAAAATGATTAACTAAATAAAATCGAACAACTAATAAATTCAACTTTCGAAGTTTAATCAAATTGTAAAAGTAACTAGGGTTTTAGTGTTCCCCACAGGTTCCTAACTTGGTAAATCTAACTTTAACAGTTCTATCCTGATATCTTGCATGTAAAGTGATAAGTTATGTATCTCTAAATCCTTGGTCCGGCATCTAGAAAATTTCACTCCGCACCTTGGTCCGGCTACGTGTGTTGCTATACTAACCCTTATCTTTACCTCATATTAAACATCGTATTTGGTATTTGACTAAGCTATTAACTCGTACCAACCAATACTAGTCTATTAGATAATATACACTAAATCTATGTTGATAATTCTTTTCCTATTATCTACCTCCTTGGTCCGGCAAGTAGCATTAAGGCGAGTTCTAACGTTGGCCACCGTTAAAAAGAATTCTAAACGAAAGAATTATCAATACATGCAAGACACCACTCTAGAAATTGTTATTGAAGTTAGATTACTACCTTGTTTTTCACCCATGGTTCCCACAACCCTAGCTATGAGGTTTAGTT
This sequence comes from Solanum sitiens, assembly GCA_016801875.1. Classification (NCBI taxonomy): domain Eukaryota; kingdom Viridiplantae; phylum Streptophyta; class Magnoliopsida; order Solanales; family Solanaceae; genus Solanum; species Solanum sitiens. Next base: position 527,469 of record JABWTJ010000572.1, on the reverse strand, counting down.
ACCCATGTTCGTAATTACACTATTCATATTGTTAATGGAAGAGTTCATGCACTTACTTTTATGAAAACGAATAATTTTCCAGAATTTAACTTGATTAATCAATGAAATCCACAACAATCAATTCCCGGAAAATATCTTAATTCCCAAAATCGAGAGTTTAACAATATAATTGAAGAACTATAAACTAAAAATTATCCAGAAAGTCTAACCTCAAAAACGAGGTTTTTCCAACTATTTATAAGAAAAACAAAACCTAATCAAATAAGGATTCTATTTACTAAAAATCTGTCCAAACGCGTCTGGGTCGACGGACCACGTGACGGACCGTCATAGCCTCCGTCGTCCCATACTTCACATCTTCTCATGTTGCTTTCTTCATTCCCCTCGACGGACAGGTATGATGGACTGCAAGCACGATGGCTCGTCGAGGGTCTTCGTTCCAAAACACTTGAACTTTGGAATTTTGGGTACTGGGATTACTCTCTGATAATTACGACGAACATGCAGGACAGACCGTCGTAGCTGTGACGGTCCGTCATGGACTTCCGTAATCCCACACTTGTCAGACTTCCCCAACTTTCCTTCAGCAACTTCTCACTTCACTACGGTGCCACCTACGGGCCATCACAGCTGCGACGGACCGTCATAGGTTCCGTAGGTGGTCTCTTCTGCAATTCTTTCTCAAAAACTCCCGCGTTCATCCTTGGACAGATTTTCTGTAAACAAAAAAAAACTTATATCAAAATCAACACCAAAAGGCTCTCGACACACACTAAACTTAAGGAAAAAGTATTAGAAATACCGTGAAACCATGGTACATCAATTATTGTTGCAGTTATCCGGACGTCCAGCATTCATCCGGAGTTGGTAGGTCCTCATGCATTCGAGGATGCTACTGTTTTACATTCTAGCTTAGTTTTAGAGTTGAGCTAGTGGAGCATGTTCCACTAGCGTTTCTTTCCTGTTTTTATTCAGACTTTGTATTGGTGCCATTTTGGTAATTATACACTTAATGCTTATTGAACTATTTCTTTCAATTGCTTATCTCTTAATGTTAGATGGTTGATGGTGAACAATTATTAAATGATAAGAATGTTTAACAAGTATGTTAAGGAAACAAAAAGTTTCAAATTTTCCTCTAAAATTAACCTAGATGAAGTATGAATGACGTAAGTAGGCTTGTCTGCGACCTCTGAGAGGTCAACGACGCCGGTCTCGTCTGGGTTTAGATTTCGGTCGTGACAGTTTAGTAACATCTAGAGAGGGTGTATGAGCGATCTCTCTTTGTGTGACTTAAGTGAATCATAGGATGGCTTTAGTCAGAAGATTACATGCTAGGAAGTATTTAAAAGGTAGGACAAAGTACTTCACTGTAATAGTGCAGCAATTCATTGTACAGTGAATATAGGTCACTGGAAAGTGTCACTTTAAATTGTGGTATTTGGTTTAATGTTATCTTATGTGTTTTAAGTTGATAAATGTTGTTCTTATGATGATATTATGATATTTAAATGAAAATATGCATATTTCCAATAAATGTCAATTTTCATAATTTTTATGCATAAGCCATACTTAGTACATGTGGTTGTACTAATTCCATGTTTTTATCTATATATATAGTTCTTGGTAAGTGAAGAGATTTTGGAAGAAGACCTTGATTTAGAAGATCGTTCAAGAGGAGTTGAAGTATGTCCTCACTTGACTCGAGGGCATATATGTCTTTTATATTTCTTTTATGAAGTATTGTAATAGACTTGATAGTACCATGTTTTCTATTTCGTATGGGCCGTGTCCCAAGTACTCTTGTGTCTTAAGATTATGAGATTGAGACTTAGTATTTCCTATTACTTCTATATGAAAGAGTTTTTAAATACTATGATATTGTTTTGTGAAAAGTTTTAATTCCGCACTACTTTTCAGTATGTATAAGCGATAAATGATATGAAAGGCTTGTATGAGACCTCCTAGAGGTCGAGTACGCCGTGTCAGAATCCGACGTTGTGCCCTAAATTCTAGGGTGTGTTCTTGGGATTTGACATTGTCATGACTGGAATCTAGACCCCAAACGAGACCGGCGTCGTTGACCTCTCAGAGGTCGCAGACAAGCCTACTTACGTCATTCTTACTCTTCATAGGTTAATTTTAGCGTAAAATTTGAAACTTTTTGTTTCTAAACATTGCTTACTAGACATTTCTAATGCATTCGTAATTTGTTCAACATCAACCATCTAACATTAAGAGATAATCAAATGAAAGAAATAGTTCAATAATTCTCAATTGTATAATTGCCAAAATGGCACCAATACATAGTCTGAATAAAATAGGAAAGAAACGCTAGTGGAACATGCTCCACTAGCTCAACTCTAAAACAAAGCTAGAACATAAAACAGTAGCATCCTCGAAAGCATGAGGACCTACCAACTCCGGATGAATGCTGGATGTCCGGATAACTGCAACGATGATCCTGCAGCTCTATCGTCCACCTGTGCCTGCACCTAAAATAGTAGAGTTTGTATGGGGTTAGTACACACTTGTACTAAGTATGGGTATATGCAAGTACACACCAAGGACATGCATGAGAAAGAATAGCCCTTTCCTAAAAACATGATTTATGGAAGTCAAGTCAGTGGACTTGCCAAATTGAGATTTGGAAAGTTTCCTAATTTGGATTAGAAAAGTAAATGATCTTTCCAAATTTGGATTAGGAAAGTCAGTGAGCTTTCTAGATTTGGAATAGGAAAGTTATGCCATGAGAATAACATACATCATCATACTTTTCACATTTGCATGCAGCACATAACATTTACACATAGCATACATCATATAGCATACAGTACATTTTTCATGTAGCACATAAATTCGTTCATATCATTCATTCATATGCCATGAGACCTTGGAATCATGGACTTGACATTAAGACATCCCAGAAATGAGGGCTCAACATATGGGACATCGACTGGGGAGTCTTCATTAGCAAACACAGAGTCTGCTTCATTCATTCATACGTACTTCATTTCATTTCGTTCATAGTCCAGTGTAACCACCGGTTATACCTAGGATGTAGTTTAAGACTTTCATTAGGTTCGTTGTGCAATGACCAAGAATGACCTAATGTCATTACTTGAATCTAACTCAGCTTTTGATTATCCTATCCTAACACCTTTGGTATTCATTCATTTCATTATGTGCATCATTTGAGGCTGGCCTCATTCATTCATTGGGAACTTTAACTTTAACCGACATAGATCATGTGAGCATCATGAAATCTAGTGTCTCCCCCACACCGAAAAGAGGTGGAATCACCGGCAAAAGTGATCCAATAACATGCTAGCGTACATGGGAATTTAACCCCGCCAGATCCCTATATTGTCAGTATAGGTTCGAAGACTAGGAGATATAAGGAGACCCATACCCGGCATGCCGGACAGTCTCATCTCATGAGAGTTACGTGAACCTCCGTCCTTCCCGAAAGAAGGCATCACCGCTCATAGCTAGTCTATCGGTGCTCAGTATAAAGTTCCATTTCATTCATCTCATACGTCATGAAAGTTGGCTTCTAGTATGAGGACATCATAGCTCATTAGATGATTTCTCATCTCATCATTCGTATTGAGTGTGTTAAGCTCAATACTCTCATTAGAGTGTTCATAGAGGCTGGTCTCTTCATTATCTTACACTCTCATAGGTGAGTACGTATTGGTAACATTTACTTAGGCTCATTTGAGATTGCTCTCATCATTTACATTAGCCTCATATCATGTTGTCACCACATTCATCATTATTAGCACCTTTGCTTTTCATAGTTATTCACCTCTTATTACGTGAATGTTCATTTCGTCTTATGCCAATGCACTTGGCCTTTTGGTGTGCTTTACACCCTTACTTAACCCTTCTAGGGTTTCATTATTTCATTGTTCATTTCATCATTACATTGTTCATCCCATCATATGCCAATGCACTTGGCCATTTAGTGTATTTTACACTCATACTTAACCCTTCTAGGGTTCATCATTTCATTTCATACATCTTAAGTTCACTTACTTTTGAACGTATGTTAGACTTATGTGTCTATACATACAAGCCATGAGGCTTCATTCGTAGTTCATTATGTGACTCATACATTCCTAAGATTTTATAGTACAATACTTATGTATCTTGTATATATACCAAGATCTTGATTTCGATCTAAGTAGATGGCATTATTGTTGGATGATTTGTTCACGTATGACTTATGTATCAAACGGAAATTTGGGTAAGGAATCCCAAGTCTTGAATCAATTGGATATCATTTATATTTTTAATTGATTTTATTCTAATATTCATAATATTTTAGCTCTAAGTTAAATCAAAATATTAACATTGAAGGATTACTTTTCTATTTAACCTTTTTCTTGAATTTGGCCGATGGGTTGTGGGTTCGAGCCCCCACAACCCCATTTTCATTTTTCATTAAAATGATATTCTCCCATCTTTCTTAAACCAAGAGGTTGTGGGATCAAACCCCCATAGCCTCTTTTATTTTACTCTTAATTTCGCCCAAGTAGGGAGGTTGTGGGTTCAAACCCCCACAGCCTCCTTCTTTTAATTAATTTTCGCTTAAGGGCTGTGAGGTGGTGGGTTCGAACCCCCACAGCCCCATATATATATTTAATACTTTTCTCTAAGTTGAGAGCATGGATAGTGAGGTCGTGGGATCGAACCCCCACGGCCTCACCTATTTTGTTTTAATTCATTTTCGCGGGCAGTAGCTAAGGGGTTCGAATCCCTTAGCCCCAACACATTTTTTTTAAAAAAAATCTCAGCCTCTTAGTCATGTGAGGTCTTGGGTTCGATTCCCCTTGACCTCACCTATTTTAATCCCTTTTAAAACCCTTTCAAAGTCTCCAGAAACTGCCCGAATTTAACATCAAAATCTGGAAATTTTGATTACCATTTTGCTGCCTAATTTTCTCCACTTTTTAACGTTGAAAATTCATGCATTTGGAGTAGTGTTTAGTGAGTCCTTTAGGTGCATTTTCATGGACATATTTGGACAAGAATTCTTCATTTAAGTTCAGCCACTTTACACTTAATTGAACATCATCATTTGCATAAGTTTATACACTTAAATAACACCCAAAATCATATCAAACTTGAAGCCATAAATCAACACTCATTTACAGTAAGTTTACAATAAACTTTTTCACATACTCAGACATATTTTTGGCAACAAAGCTTGTCATTCATATGATTCCAAATACATGTTCATGAAAACACATTGCAACACCTAATTTCTACCAGTAAACATACCAACCTACGAATTCGTTGGGAGCTAATGACAGGGACATGCAACGGGGAAAACAACCCTAGTTTTGAGCCAAATACTCTGAGTCCTAGGGGTCTCTTGGGAAAGGGACCAAGAGTAAGAAGACCCATACCTTAGTTTCCTTGTTCAACCACGAGAATGCTGCCCAAGAACCTCTCCAAAAATCAGTCCAAACATCCGAAAGAACAAGCAAAATCCGTCTAGATATTGATCTTTACCTTTTGTTCTTAAGATTCTTCTTCTTCTGAGTTTTTAGCTTTCAAGTTCTTGATGAACATTTGCACTCACTTTTTCTTCTTTTCTGATTTTTTTCTCACGTTTGGCAGCCAGAAAGAGAGGGTGAAAGTGAGAGAATTTGACGTGAAACAGAGTGGGGGATGGGAGATAGTGGTCTCTTAGAACTAGGACTTGTTGGTAGGACTGAGTCAACTTAATTAATAATTAATAATTAATAGAATCTGATTTTTCTTTTTCCTAAATCAGCTAATATTTATTATTTATTAAAATTAATTTACCAAATTAAATAAAAGAAAGTTAAATCCTTGCTTCTAGTGGGGCTCGAACCCGAGTGGCTCCCATTTGCGAAAATGGGTCACTTCGGGTTGCCCCACCAGAATTTCTTCCTTCAATTAAATTAATTAATTAAATAATTAATTTCTCAGGGTAATTACAATATTACCCCTGGCCTGGAAAAGACCATTTTACCCTTGGACCCTCAAAACTTAAAATTTCTTCTTTTGAGTCTGGTATAAACTCTTTCGATTAAATCTTCGTTTTTGTGAGCCTCACATGGTTGGTTCCAACCTTTCCAAGCTCAATTAACTCCCCAAGTTAGTTGGCTTGGTCGTAGTAAGGGTTCTGAGGTCTGGTTCTACGCGTATCAATACGTGTGGACCTTGGTCTAATCGCAAGCATTCATGAAAAACCTAAGTCTTGATCCTATTCATTTTTAGGGTTGTTACATTATCCCCCACTTAGGAACATTCGTCCCCGAATGACACTACTACTTCATGTTGTAATGCTAGTCAGATCATAATAAAAGCACTATACACAGTCAATCAATAGCAACAAAATACGGGGAGGTAAGGAAGCATAGGTTTAAGAGTATAAAGTCTAACCTCAAGAGCTGAATAGGTGAGGGTAGCGGGCCCTCATATCGGCCTCAGCTTCCCACGTAGCACCCTCAACAAGATGATTTCTCCACAATACTTTCACTGTGGCAATCTCCTTGTTCCTCAGTCGCTTGACCTGTCTGTCTAAGATCTCAACAGGTACCTCCTCATAAGACAAGTCTTCATCAACCCCCAAACCTTCAACAAGTAAGATTGATGCTGGATCACCTAGGCACTTCTTCAACATAGATACATGAAAGACTGGATGGACAGAATCTAACTCTTCGGGCAATGCCAACTCATAGGCCACCTCACCCACACGCTGTAGGATCTCATATGGCCCAACATATCTCGGACTCAACTTCCCTTTCCTACCAAATCTCATCACCCCTTTCATAGGTGATATTTTAAAGTAAACCTGGTCACCAACATCAAACTCTAAGGGCCGTTTTCTGTTATCAGCATATGACTTCTGCCGACCATACGCAGTAGTCAACCTGTCCCTAATCATTTTGACCTTCTCTAAGGCCTCATGAATGATCTCCGGCCCCAAAATGGATGACTCTCCAACCTCGAACCACCCAACTGGAGATCTACACCTCCTACCATACAGTGCCTCAAATGGTGCCATCCCAATGCTGGAGTGATAGCTATTATTATACGAGAACTCTATCAAAGGCAGATGGTCATCCCAGTTACCTCTGAAGTCAATGACACACGCCCTCAACATATCCTCCAATGTCTGTATGGTGCGCTCTGCCTGCCCATCTGTCTGAGGGTGAAAGGCAGTGCTAAGCTTCACCTGCGTGCCCAAGCTCTTCTGGAAAGATCTCCAGAAATGAGAAGTAAACTGAGCTCCTCTGTCTGAAATAATAGACAAGGGAATCCCATGCCATCTCACAATCTCATCAATGTAGAGCCTCGCATAATCCTCGGCTCTTAAGTAGACTTTACAGGGATAAAGTGGGCAGACTTAGTCAATCTGTCCACAATAACCCATATAGAGTCATGCTTCCTCCTAGTCCTCGGAAGCCCAACCACGAAGTCCATATTAATGGCCTCCCATTTCCAGGTCGAAACCTCAATAATCTGCGTCAGACCACCAGTCTTAAGATGCTCTGCCTTAACCTGCTGACAATTAGGACACTTGGCCACATATTCTGTAATGTCCTTCTTCATGCCATCCCACCAATAAATCTGCTTGAGATCATGATACATCTTGGTGGAACCTGGATGTATAGAATATCTGGAACCATGGGCCTCTGCAACAATCCTGGTCCACAAATCATCCATATCTGGCACACACAGCCTGTCCTGATACCTAAGTATGCCATCACCTCCCAAAGCGAAAGACTCATTCATCTTCATCATCACTGAGTCCTTCAGCTCCATCAACACGGGATCTAGATGCTGACCCTGCTTGACTTCAACTACCAAGGATGATGCAGAACTAGGATGAACTGAAACATCCCCACTAGTGGTGTCAACCAAACGCACACCCAGTCTGGCCAGTCTGTGTACATCTTTTAACAGCTCCTTCTTCTCATCCTCAACGTGAGCTGTACTTCCCATGCTCATCCTGCTCAAAGCATCAGCTACAACATTAGCCTTACCTGGATGATAGTGCACATTCATGTCATAATCCTTCAACAGCTCCAACCATCTCCGCTGACGTAGATTCAACTCCCTCTATGTGAACACGTACTGGAGACTTTTATGGTCTGTGAACACATCTACATGCACTCCATACAGATAATGCGTCCACAGCTTCAGTGCAAATACCACAGCTGCCAACTCCAGGTCATGAGTGGGATAATTCTTCTCATGAACCTTGAGTTGTCTAGATGCACAGGCTATCACCTTACTAACCTGCATAAGAACACAACCCAAACCAACCCTAGATGCATCACAATAAACAGTGTCATTCTCACCACACTTAGGCAAAGTAAGCACCGGGGCTAAAGTGAGTCTGTCCTTGAGCTCCTAGAAACTGTTCTCACAAGTCTCCGTCCATTCAAACTTGGCCTTCTTCTTAGTCAAAGCTGTCAATGGGGCAGCAATGGAAGAAAAGCCCTCCACAAACCTGCGGTAGTAACCAGCCAATCCCAAAAAGCTACGGATGTCAGTAGGAGTAAGAGTCTTTGGCCAGTTCTTCACAGCCTCAGTCTTCCTGGGATCCACCTCTACGCCCTGATCGGACACAACATGACCCAGGAAGGTCACTGATCTCAGCCAGAATTCACATTTGCTGAATTTGGCATACAACTGATACTGTCTAAGTACCTGCAAGGTTAGTCTCAAATGTTGTTCATGCTCTTCCTTGGTCGTAGAGTAGATGAGAATGTCATCAATGAATACTATGACAAAAGAGTCAAGGTATTCACGGAAGACCCTGTTCATGAGATCCATAAATGCAGAAGGTGCATTCGTGACACCAAATGACATGACTAAGAACTCATAGTGACCATAGCGGGTACGAAAGGCTGTCTTTGGGATATCTCCATCCCTAACCCTAAGCTGATGATACCCTGAACGAAGATCGATCTTAGAGAAGAAACTAGACCCTTGGAGTTGGTCAAACAGATCATCTATTCTGGGGAGTGGATACTTATTCTTTATAGTGACTTTGTTGAGCTGCCGATAATCGATACGCATTCTAAGGGTTCCGTCTTTCTTCTTTACAAACAACACTAGAGCGCCGCAAGGGGATATGCTCGGCTGAATGAAACCCTTGTCAGTGAGATCTTTTAAGTGCAGCTTCAACTCTTTGAGCTCAGCTGGAGCCATTCTGTAAGGAGGGATTGAAATTGGTTTAGTATCGGGTTCTAAATCGATACCAAAGTCAATCTCTCGAAGGGGAGGGACTCCAGCTAAATCATCAGGAAACACATCTAAGAACTCATTCACTACAGGTACTGAGTCTATGGAAGGAATGTCGTGATCTAAATCATTAACACTCACAAGATGACACAATATCCCCTTGGACATCATTTTTGTCACAACCCAAAAGCATACCCTAGAAGATAGGGTACAATCTTGGATTGTAACCGGCGTCGTCGACCTCTCGGAGGTCTAAGACAAGCCTCTCATATCATTCATTGCATTGACATAGTAAATTTAGCGGAAAATTTAAAACTTTTCATAGCACATCATATGCTAGAAACATCACATCGTATATATATAAAACATAAGTCATAATACATATTTAGACTCTAAGTCCCTTTGCCCTCTTAGACTCAATAACTTTAGAGTACATTAGGGACACGGCCCATACGACACATTACATAACTATACAATATTTAAAGACTTCACATTAAAGACATTAGTAGGACATCCTTGAACTTAAGGATTTCTTTCCTTGAGCTTGGGAAATCACCTATCAAGCTCCCCAATCATAGACCTTCTTTAAGCATTCCAATACCTACACTTTGTGTAAAAAGTAAAGAAGAATGGGATTAGCACAAGAATGTACTAAGTATGGCAACCATGCGAAAACATGCATTTAAAAGGGACATTTTCTTTGAAATCATACTTCATGCTATTTTGAGTAAATCATCATAAAACCTTTATCAATATCATTTATATCATCCACTTACTTCATAGTAACACAATCAAAGACCAAACATCATAGAAAAGCACATATAGAATATAAATACACATAGAGGTCACTTTACAGTGAACTTACCCTTCTTAGCATTTAACTCTTTCTTTCCAGTCATTAACCTCCTAAGTAATCCTTTAGGGATACTTGGTGCAACGCATCACCTTAGGAACATAAGAGAAAACCATACATAGCATCTACACAAGACAATACATGCCATCATAGAAGTATAGTACAATATAATCATAGTCAAACGAAGACTACAATATCATACATAAAGGACACATACACAATCATAAGTATTAAGGTACCTTCCTAAGACTTCCTAAGGAGTCACCTGTGCAATGTCTAGATGGGTTCATTACTTCCACCTATCCTAAGTAACTTACCTTAAGTCCTCCTAGTTAGGATCCTATTCAATTACTTCCATTGTCCATTTTACTTTAGGGAAACCATAGCCTTAACCGACACTAAGACCATGGGTGCTAATCATGGAATTTGGTGTTGTAGAGCCTTACACCAAAGGAAGGTGTTGCTACCATGCCAAAGTAGAACATTAACATACATCCTAGCATCCCAAGTGAATTCACTTTGCTAGATCCTATGTGGCAAGCATAGTTTATGGAACTAAGAGGTAGATATCCCTATTCATACCATATGGTAAAGTGGGCCGCTCCTCATGGGAATCCCTTAAAGTGACATATCCATCGAACATGGAAGTTATCATCACATGGGCAACTTCTAGGATGAATCTTTCCTTCTAGGGATAAGTCATCACCTCCCATTGTCAAGTTCGCTCGGTGCTAAGCTAGGTTCCCTTTATTTGAAAAGCCTTTATTACGTTTATTTATAAAACATAAGCTTTAAAATATCCATCACTCATATGCTGATAGCATATTCAAGCACCTATCTAGAATTTATAGCATTCTTGGGCACCCTTCTCAAGGCCCCTCTATTAACTAGATCATCATTCATGTGTGTGAGTGTATACATAGATGTGAACAAACCTTTCACATAACACATAAAGTCACACATGTTCATATATCAATGTATAAGTATATAGGCATAACTATATGAGTAATATTTTCATATAAACCTACTAAGACACTATACACATTCATACCTCATCATATCATATACATCATATTCATAACATATTCATATAATCATCCTTCACATGCATAAGAACCAAACCTAGGAACTATCCTATCAAGATACACATGTGCAATGCATAGACAAGGTCCCATACCCTTGTCCACACTAGTACACCTATCAAGTCATCCTAGTAAGGGAATACAAGTCATACATTCATAAACACCACCTTAACATACATAGTAGTAGAGACTAGTGAATATGAAAACTACCTTTCATTTAGACACCATGAGTTATACTACTTATAATATGCATGTAAGTGAGAGTTTGTGTACATTAACCAACATGATCACATAATGACTATCAATACCATCTTAAGTCAGCCACACTATTAGACCACATTATACTTTAAGCACATAGCGCACAACACATAATAGCATAGAAGACGAGACTATACATACATTATAATCAAGACTCCTAACTTTAGCTATTTACACTTCCATATAAGGGATACGTGGGTAGAGGTTATTAACCACTCTAACACATCAATAGCAGCACCTATACAATACCCTAACATGATTATACTCATGCCCATACAATAGCCACATAACCTAATTCACAACTAGAATAGGAAAGTAGGCATAATCTCCTCATAGTATCATTTTAAGCACATGTTCATAAGTTCATCAATTTGCCTTCATGGCCATGGTCAACACATATGTAATGACAATAAAGTAAACACCGCCACCATAAGTGGACCATACCACACAATGCCATACAAGGCTTCATCAACATTACTATAAAGAATAGAGAAGTAGAAGAGTAAAGAGAATAAGCATTCTTACCAAATTGTCATCCTTTGATCATCATTGATCAATACACCTTATTCATCAATAAAACACATATATGGCAGTAGCTAAATGTACATTAAACATATAAGAAACCATGTACAAGTCACTACACGATTATACCATAACATATATATCACATACTAGGAAAGTAGAAGAACATAGATCGCTAATCAATTTCATTCATATGGATTATAGGTCATATTTAATGAATCATATCACCCTAAGACAGTAGCTAATGAAATCATAATCTAGATGAGACACTACTACAATTTTCCATTTAGGTCGATACAAGCATGCTTCATATAGGGAGTTCATGGAAAGTAAGTTTACATAGATTAATCATATTCAACCTATCATGAATTGACCCATATTGTATTAATTACGTATAATTCATCCTCATATTTCATTATAGGCAACAGCTATAGACATTAACCATAATCAATTCTTATAGCGACTAACCTAACGTCAAGATCACAAGTTACAACTTCATAGATAAGAAGAACCTAGATTAATTAAAACCAAGCCTTCTCTACTTTTGTCACACATGATTTATATCCATCATTCAACCATGGTATTAACCTAAAACAGTAACTACAAGAACCACAACTTAATCGAAACTCACTTTGGATCACAAGAAAACCAATGTTACAGTGACTATAGAAAACTAGGCTAAACATGCTCAAATCTTCATAGATTGATCCTCATGTATCATTCAACATAAATTCATGTAATTAACAGTATATACAATCACTTCAACGTAAGGGAATCGTAATTCAATCGATAACAAGTCAAGATCACAAAGCCCATGCAAGAGCTAAACCAATTTTGGAAGGAACATGGGTTCATCATGCAATTGGAGTGAAAACACATTAAACCATTGTATTAACTTCAATTCATCATGATTTAATCATTAAAAACGTTTTGAGAAAGAACCCATGGCTAGATTGGAGAAGAAGAACTTTGATCATAAACTTTCTTTGAAAACATTGAGAAGAACTCTCCAAGTGAAAGGTTACTTAGAGATGAAGGATCAACATACCTTTTATTAGTTGAAAACCTCTAAAATTTCATGATTCATCCATGGAAAACCCAGCTTGAATCTGTTCTTGAGCTTCACCAACAATGGTGGTTTTAGAGAGAACATTTTTGGAGGGAAAGGCTTAAAATATGTGAGAGGGTTTGGGAATGGGTTGATCACGTTTTAAAGACTTATATACACCTAAAATTACTTAATTAAACCTATTATAGTCAGGTTAGGACGTGGGATGAATTTACCATTCACCCCTTTAAGTGGCAGCACGCAGGCAGCCAACTCGCAGGCAGCCGCGACGAGGGCCATGACGGGGCGTCATGGCCATGACGGGCCGTGGCAGCCATCCGTCGCAGGGGACTTAGCCAATTCTTGGCTTAAGACCTGCCCAAGTCAAGTCTCCTTCGACGATACCTGCTTGACGGTCCGTTGGTGGCCCAACGGTCCGTCATTGGGTCCGTCAAGGACACTGCCCAGGCAGTGTATAGGCAGCCTTGGGGTCCTTCTTTTGGGGCCTCTTGTGGGGCCCTTTAGATGTCGTACCCGAATGTTTCCAATGCGATTACAAACCTTAACATGTTATAGACCTACCACATAAGTTTCATCCAAAATAAACACCTACAAGACGTCCAAACAGCCTTGACCCCAACATGACATACGATGAAAGTCTTAGGGTCTATCTTTCGAACGTCTTGGACGTTCTTGGGCGTTTGACCTCCAAACTTTACAAAACTTCATACAATAACATTAAACATCATTTAACACCATTTCAAGATTTATTTGACTCAGTTCACACAACTTAGGCATGCATACACACATGAGGCACATAAGCGACTATTCGTCGAACGTCTTGGACGTCCCTTGATGTTAGACTTCCAAATCACTTCAAACTTTGCACACTGACTCTATATGACATAATAAGGCATTTTAGGACCTTATAACGTTAAGACAAACATGTTAGGCTCTAGACACCTTATCTCATTTCCGAGGTCTTACAATATCCCCCACTTGGGAACATTCGCTCGAATGACACTTAGGACTCTTTAATCACATCAAGGACTTCAATGCACATAAGAGCAGTTCAACACATTTACATGCATCAAGAGTTCACACCTTAACAAAGTACAAGATCGATTTCCTTAAAAAGGAGAAATTTCAACTTTCAATCAAAGACATGTATACATTTTCCTTCTTAGTGAAATCTAAATGGCAAGTCACACCAAATACATCACAACAAAATAGGAAGTCATTCCACAAATTCTTTCCTTAACATAATACTCACCCTTATAGTAAGCCTCATTTTGGAAAAATAACACAAATTATAGGCACACACATGTACACTTAGCAAAAACATGCTTTCACTTTTCAAGAATGAGCCTACAATTTTGCATCACAAATCTTCAAATCACTAAATTTTAAAGAGAGTTCACATTTTTCATTATAAAAGAGACTCAAATTCCATTACAAGGCTAAAAAATTTAACCTACAAGTGACTATTACCAAGTTCCTTGTCTTACCTCATGAGGTCTATTTCACACTTAGCACATTAAAATGCAAGTCAACAAGAGAAAACATGGATTTTACAAAAATTTCTTTTCATGCTTCTTGGAAAATTCACCATGTCTTTAAGATGATGTCAATCAATTCATACCAATCATATAAATATCATGCAATTTACACTTTATGCAAGACTATTTTCATGAACAAGTATACTAAGAATTTTCATTTTCAATTCAAGTAAGAATAGAAGGACAATGTAGACAATTTCTACAAATCTCACTACTCAAAAACCATCCCCCACTTAGGGAAAACCCAATTAAGAGCAACTTAACCCAACATGTAGAGGATCTCTAATACAAAACCTTCATATTTATCACTTAGAGTGATTACTACTTTTAGAGGGAATTTTCATAAACTCAATTTAGCAACACTAAGACATTCTAAACCTTATCATGTGATCACAATCCTTTACATTCAAGTCCTATATCAACATGCATAGAGGAGACAACTACACTTATGTCAGCTAATACCATCTCCATATAGTCAACAAGATTAACATCATGTATAAAGAATCATATCATGCACATCTTCATGATCAATAGACAAATAATCTAATATCATACTATTTAATTCACA
Source organism: Solanum sitiens (assembly GCA_016801875.1). Lineage (NCBI taxonomy): Eukaryota > Viridiplantae > Streptophyta > Magnoliopsida > Solanales > Solanaceae > Solanum > Solanum sitiens. The sequence continues at coordinate 512,342 of JABWTJ010000572.1, read as the reverse complement.
TAAGGTCTTCCTACAATGCAATAGACACTAAGGTCATACATCATTAGAGAAAACCACAAGTAAGTTCATAACACGACAAGAAGTTTAGAAATAACTCTACGACTCATCATGTCATAAGATTCTCATCCTTTCAATTTAAATGGCAAAAAGTAAATATTATTTTCTACATTCCTTATCATGTTCATATTCATAAATTCTACACATATTTCAACAATATCTAATCAAAAGACAAATTAATAAGTGCTCCAAACATGATACAATAAGTTGCCTAGTCTCTATAACGAGCATGCTTCCAAATACTCAAAAGTGTAACATTTAGACATTTGATGGAACAAGTATGGAATTATAAAAAAATAAAGCTTTACCAACTCATTCTTCATAAGCATGCATACTATATTTACAATTCAAGTCTCCACAAAAGACTCCAATTTATGCTAGCAACTCATCAAGTATCATTTATATGCAAAGGAAAACAATACACACTTTTAATCGCATACACTCATAGGATAGCATACCTCCATAGGTAGTTATTAAACAACCCTAGTTCAAATCCAAATATTTGGCTACTATCATACAAAACCATATAGGAATACACAATTTAAGAGAAATCACTTTAACCACCATAACTTCAAGCATGCTTCAACTATATCATGACATACATTATTCGACATAACATGTTATTTCACATAGATTTCATATATTGCCATAATTGGCATCACATCATCAAATAAGAGATATTTCATATAAAGCAAGGTAAGATGACCAATCATAATCCTCATAGAGTTAACATATGCAATGATCAAGTAAATCTCCATAACTTCACCAAACCAAGTAACCCAACAAGAACTACAATTAGCATCATACTCCACTTATCTATAACCTTCATGCATGGATAACTCCATATTCTTTAGCTCACTAGGCTATTTACATGTTTACAAGCATAGATATCATCTCATAAGCACATTCACATTTATCATCATACACATATATAGTATTACCCTCCTAAGGTCTCCATCAAGGAAAACTAGTGCAAGACATAGGTAGAGTCCCATACCCCTACCTAAGTCTAGTTAACCCTTTCAAGTCGCCTTAGTTAGTATATACATCATCAAATAAGGACAAATGTCACCTTCACACATACTCATTCAAACCATAAAACAAAGATAAGCATTTCAAACTCACCTTTTTTTTCCTCAAGCATAGAGAACTCTCATCCAAGCAATCATATCTAAAATACCTTCGGACAAGAAAACATAAGAGGGAGATCTTATAGAATTAAGTTCTATGGCACGATATGAGATTGATGAAGAAGGGAAACTCTATCGTCCTATAGCCTCTCGTACCATTTAATGTGTCGCGACTCACCACCAATGATACGAGACTCTACTAGACGTGGCAATATGAGACTTTTTAGAACCTAAAACCGCTTTATAAACCTCATGCTCTGATACCAAGTTTGTCACAACCCAAAAGCATACCCTAGAAGATAGGGTACAATCTTGGATTGTAACCGGCGTCGTCGACCTCTCGGAGGTCTAAGACAAGCCTCTCATATCATTCATTGCATTGACATAGTAAATTTAGCGGAAAATTTAAAACTTTTCATAGCACATCATATGCTAGAAACATCACATCGTATATATATAAAACATAAGTCATAATACATATTTAGACTCTAAGTCCCTTTGCCCTCTTAGACTCAATAACTTTAGAGTACATTAGGGACACGGCCCATACGACACATTACATAACTATACAATATTTAAAGACTTCACATTAAAGACATTAGTAGGACATCCTTGAACTTAAGGATTTCTTTCCTTGAGCTTGGGAAATCACCTATCAAGCTCCCCAATCATAGACCTTCTTTAAGCATTCCAATACCTACACTTTGTGTAAAAAGTAAAGAAGAATGGAATTAGCACAAGAATGTACTAAGTATGGCAACCATGCGAAAACATGCATTTAAAAGGGACATTTTCTTTGAAATCATACTTCATGCTATTTTGAGTAAATCATAATAAAACCTTTATCAATATCATTTATATCATCCACTTACTTCATAGTAACACAATCAAAGACCAAACATCATAGAAAAGCACATATAGAATATAAATACACATAGAGGTCACTTTACAGTGAACTTACCCTTCTTAGCATTTAACTCTTTCTTTCCATTCATTAACCTCCTAAGTAATCCTTTAGGGATACTTGGTGCAATGCATCACCTTAGGAACATAAGAGAAAACCATACATAGCATCTACACAAGACAATACATGCCATCATAGAAGTATAGTACAATATAATCATAGTCAAACCAAGACTACAATATCATACATAAAGGACACATACACAATCATAAGTATTAAGGTACCTTCCTAAGACTTCCTAAGGAGTCACCTGTGCAATGTCTAGATGGGTTCATTACTTCCACCTATCCTAAGTAACTTACCTTAAGTCCTCCTAGTTAGGATCCTATTCAATTACTTCCATTGTCCATTTTACTTTAGGGAAACCATAGCCTTAACCGACACTAAGACCATGGGTGCTAATCATGGAATTTGGTGTTGTAGAGCCTTACACCAAAGGAAGGTGTTCCTACCTAGCCAAGGTAGAACATTAACATACATCCTAGCATCCCAAGTGAATTCACTTTGCTAGATCCTATGTGGCAAGCATAGTTTATGGAACTAAGAGGTAGATATCCCTATTCATACCATATGGTAAAGTGGGCCGCTCCTCATGGGAATCCCTTAAAGTGACATATCCATCGAACATGGAAGTTATCATCACATGGGCAACTTCTAGGATGAATCTTTCCTTCTAGGGATAAGTCATCACATCCCATTGTCAAGTTCGCCCGGTGCTAAGCGAGGTTCCCTTTATTTGAAAAGGCTTTATTACGTTTATTTATAAAACATAAGCTTTAAAATATCCATCACTCATATGCTTATAGCATATTCAAGCACCTATCTAGAATTTATAGCATTCTTGGGCACCCCTCTCAAGGCCCATCTATTAACTAGATCATCATTCATGTGTGTGAGTGTATACATAGATGTGAACAAACCTTTCACATAACACATAAAGTCACACATGTTCATATATCAATGTATAAGTCTATAGGCATAACTATATGAGTAATATTTTCATATAAACCTACTAAGACACTATACACATTCATACCTCATCATATCATATACATCATATTCATAACATATTCATATAATCATCCTTCACATGCATAAGAACCAAACCTAGGAACTATCCTATCAAGATACACATGTGCAATGCATAGACAAGGTCCCATACCCTTGTCCACACTAGTATGCCTATCAAGTCATCCTAGTAAGGGAATACAAGTCATACATTCATAAACATCACCTTAACATACATAGTAGTAGAGACTAGTGAATATGAAAACTACCTTTCATTTAGACACCATGAGTTATACTACTTATAATATGCATGTAAGTCAGAGTGTGTGTACATTAACCAACATGATCACATAATGACTATCAATACCATCTTAAGTCAGCCACACTATTAGACCACATTATACTTCAAGCACATAGCACACAACACATAATAGCATAGAAGACAAGACTATACATACATTATAATCAAGACTCCTAACTTTAGCTATTTACACTTCCATATAAGGGATACGTGGGTAGAGGTTATTAACCACTTTAACACATCAATGGCAGCACCTATACAATACCCTAAGATGATTATACTCATGCCCATACAATAGCCACATAACCTAATTCACAACTAGAATAGGAAAGTAGGCATAATCTTCTCATAGTATCATCTTAAGCACATATTCATAAGTTCATCAATTTGCCTTCATGGCCATGGTCAACACATATGTAATGACAATAAAGTAAACACCGCCACCATAAGTGGACCATACCACACAATGCCATACAAGGCTTCATCAACATTACTATAAAGAATAGAGAAGTAGAAGAGTAAAGAGAATAAGCATTCTTACCAAATTCTCATCCGTTGATCATCATTGATCAATACACCTTATTCATCAATAAAACACATATATGGCAGTAGCTAAATGTACTTTAAACATATAAGAAACCATGTACAAGTCACTACATGATTATACCATAACATATATATCACATACTAGGAAAATAGAAGAACATAGATCGCTAATCAATTTCATTCATATGGATTATAGGTCATATTTCATGAATCATATCACCCTAAGACAGTAGCTAATGAAATCATAATCTAGATGAGACACTACTACAATTTTCCATTTAGGTCGATACAAGCATGCTTCATATAGGGAGTTCATGGAAAGTAAGTTTACATAGATTAATCATATTCAACCTATCACGAATTTACCCATATTGTATTAATTACGTATAATTCATCCTCATATTTCATTATAGGCAGCAGCTATAGACATTAACCATAATCAATTCTTATAGCGACTAACGTAACGTCAAGATCACAAGTTACAACTTCATAGACAAGAAGAACCTAGATTAATTCAAACCAAGCCTTCTCTAATTTTGTAACACATGATTTATATCCATAATTCAACCATGGTATTAACCTGAAACAGTAGCTACAAGAACCACAACTTAATCGAAACTCACTTTGGATCACAAGAAAACCAATGTTACAGTGACTATAGAAAACTAGGCTAAACATGCTCAAATCTTCATAGATTGATACTCATGTATCATTAAACATCAATTAAACATAAATTCATGTAATTAACAGTATATACAATCACTTCAACGTAAGGGAATCGTAATACAATCGATAACAAGTCAAGATCACAAAGCCCATGCAAGAGCTAAACCAATTTTGGAAGGAACATGGGTTCATCATGCAATTGGAGTGAAAACACATTAAAACCATTGTATTAACTTCAATTCATCATGATTTAATCATTAAAAACGTTTTGAGAAAGAACCCATGGCTAGATTGGAGAAGAAGAACTTTGATCATAAACTTTCTTTGAAAACATTGAGAAGAACTCTCCAAGTGCAAGGTTACTTAGAGATGAAGGATCACCATACCTTTTATTAGTTGAAAACCTCTAAAACTTCATGATTCATCCATGGAAAACCCAGCTTGAATCTGTTCTTGAGCTTCACCAACAATGGTGGTTTTAGAGAGAACATTTTTGGAGGGAAAGGCTTAAAATATGTGAGAGGGTTTGGGAATGGGTTGATCACGTTTTTAAAGACTTATATACACCTAAAATTACTTAGTTAAACCTATTATAGTCAGGTTAGGATGTGGGGTGAATTTACCATTCACCCCTTTAAGTGGCAGCATGCAGGCAGCCAACTCGCAGGCAGCCGCGACGAGGGCCATGACGGGGCGTCATGGCCATGACGGGCCGTGGCAGCCATCCGTCTCAGGGGACTTAGCCAATTCTTGGTTTAAGACCTGACCAAGTCAAGTATCCTTCGACGAGACCTGCTTGACGGTCCTTGGGTGGCCCAACGGTCCGTCATTGGGTCCGTCAAGGACACTGCCCAGGCAGTGTATAGGTAGCCTTGGGGTCCTTTTTTTGGGGCCTCTTGTGGGGCCCTTTAGAAGTCGTACCCGAACGTTTCCAACGCTATTACAAACCTTAACATGTTATAGACCTACCACATAAGTTTCATCCAAAACAAACACCTACAAGACGTCCAAACAGCCTTGACCCCAACATGACATACGATGAAAGTCTTAGGGTCTATCTTTCGAACGTCTTGGACGTTCTTGGGCGTTTGACCTCCAAACTTTACAAAACTTAATACAATAACATTAAACATCATTTAACACCATTTCAAGACTTATTTGACTCAGTTCACACAACTTAGGCATACATACACACATGAGGCACATAAGCGACTATTCGTCGAACGTCTTGGACGTCCCTTGACGTTCGACTTCCAAATCACTTCAAACTTTGCACACTGACTCTATATGACATAATAAGGCATTTTAGGACCTTATAACGTTAAGACGAACATGTTAGGCTCTAGACACCTTATCTCATTTTCGAGGTCTTACAATTTTATTAGCCTAAAGATTTGAAATTAAGGGGTTAGGACGACTCGAATTGTACCCCTCCCAGACTAACTCTTCTTCATTAGGAAAGCGAAATCTCACCACTCTACTACGACAGTCCAAGCAAGCATAACAACTGTGAAGCCAATCCATGCCAAGAATAACATCAAAATCATGCATGGGTAACTCAACCAAATTTGCACACATAGTTTTACCACTCACAACTATTGGGCAATCCTTGTATACTCTATCAGTTCTTACATTCTCTCCTAAAGGTGTACTAACCACTATAGGATCATGTAGGACTTCAGGCAATATCTCAAAAGTAAGAGCAAGCAGAGGAGTTACAAAGGAAAGTGTAGACCCTGGATCAAGTAAAGCATAAACAGAAGTTGAGAACACTTGCAGCATACCTGTGACCACATCAGCGGACTTCTCCTGTTCCTCTCTGCCTTTCAGGGCATAGAACCTGTTCCTCTTAGGAGGCTCGGCTGCTGCTGTACCCTGTGGATTTGTCCTAGGCTAAGTATTACCTCCGGCCTGACCTCTGTTCTGTGGACAGTCTCTGAGCATGTGTCCACTCTTACCACAACCGAAGCAGGCATTAGTACCCTGTCTGCACTCTCCACTGTGAGCTCGGCCACACTTAGCACAATTCTTCTGAGGACGCTGCATCTCACCTCCATTGCCCTTCTTGGGCTCAGGTCTGCCTCCTCTAGGTGTAGCACTCCTCTGAGGATTAGAATTCCCAGAACTCTGTTGCCCCTTTTTGAACCTTGGCTGCTCACGGACGCCAAAGTTATTCCTGTGGCCTCCATGACTGGGTCCTGTCTGATCTTGAGGCCTAGGCCTCCTAGAATCACAAACACCTCTCTTTCTGCGGCTGTCCTCTACCTACTGGACATGCACCATCAACCTGGAAAGATCCATATTATCATCGAGCATAGCAGATCGACACTCCTCCCCCAGGTCTCCATTGATTCCTGTGAGGAACCTGCTCATCTCATCCCTGCTGTTAGAAACCAGGGAAGTAGCATACCTGGGTGATTTCAACAAAGTCAGTATTATCCTCATTCTTGCTATTAAATACTAGGGAAAACAACATACCTTGACAGCTTAAAAAACTTCAGGGAATACTCCCTGACTGTCATAGAGCCTTTTTTGAGGTTGATTAACTCCTCAACCTTGGCCTCCCTCATCTCCCGGGGAAAGAATCTCTCCAGAAATGCTGTCTTGAACAGCTTCCATGTGACAGGCACTCAACCTAAGACACGGCTATCTTGCCACATCTTGCACCAAGTCTGTGCAACATCCTTGAGCTGGTAGGAAGCCAACTCAGCCTTCTCAAACTCAGTGGCCCCCATAGCCACCAGGATCTTATGAATCTCATCCACAAACTCCTGGGATCCTCTGATGCCCTGGACCCTGTGAAAATAGGAGGATTCATCCTCGTGAAATCCCTCAGCCTGTCAGCCATGCTACGAACCGGTGGGTTCTCCCTCTGAACATCCTGCCGGTTGACCTGGGAAGTCATTGCCTGGGCCTGCATAGTAATGGCCTGTGCCATCTGGGCCAGAGATGCCCTCACCTCAGCATCAGTCATCCCAGCTGGATTAGCTGGCACAACCACTCCTTCAGCTGGAGCCTGGGGTGGAACTCGGTTACCCTCAGCAGCTGCTCCTCCTCTCCTTTGACCATTTCCTCTCCTAGTGTTTATTTTCTGGAAAAACAAAAAGGATTAATGTTAGACACGCTCATAACACCAAGAATTCAGTCATTCAGAAAAGCACGATAAGATCAGAAGAAGGGAAATTTTCCTACGCATCATGCAGTCTCTAATTCAGGATTGTGGTGCACTTCACTACCATGACTTAGAAACTACTCAATGTGGTTGATGTGAACTTATTATTTTCATAATTTAACCTAGTGCTCTGATACCAACTTTGTCACGACTGGAATCTAAACCCCAGTCGAGACCAGCGTCGTTGACCTATCAGAGGTCGCAGACAAGCCTACTTACGTCATGCTTACTCTACATAGGTTAATTTTAGCGGAAAATTTGAAACTTTTTGTTTCTAAACATTGCTTACTAGACATTTCTAATGCATTCGTAATTTGTTCAACATCAACCATCTAACATTAAGAGATAATCAAATGAAAGAAATAGTTCAATAATTCTCAATTGTATAATTGCCAAAATGGCACCAATACATAGTCTGAATAAAATAGGAAAGAAACACTAGTGGAACATGCTCCACTAGATCAAATCTAAAACTAAGCTAGAACATAAAACTGTAGCATCCTCGAAAGCATGAGGACCTACCAACTCCGGATGAATGCTGGATGTCCGGATAACTGCAACGATGATCCTGCAGCTCTATCGTCCACCTGTGCCTGCACCTAAAATAGTAGAGTTTGTATGGGGTTAGTACACACTTGTACTAAGTATGGGTATATGCAAGCACACACCAAGGACATGCATGAGAAAGAATAGCCCTTTCCTAACAACATGATTTTTGGAAGTCAAGTCAGTGGACTTGCCAAATTGAGATTTGGAAAGTTTCCTAATTTGGATTAGGAAAGTAAATGATCTTTCCAAATTTGGATTAGGAAAGTCAGTGAGCTTTCCAGATTTGGAATAGGAAAGTTATGCCATGAGAATAACACACATTATCATACTTTTCACATTTGCATGCAGCACATAACATTTACACATAGCACACATCATATAGCATACAGTACATTTTTCATGTAGCACATAACTTCGTTCATATCATTCATTCATATGCCATGAGACCTTGGAATCACGGACTTGACATTAAGACATCCCAGAAATGAGGGCTCTAACATATGAGACCTCAACTAGGGAGTCTTCATTATCTAACACAGAGTCTGCTTCATTCATTCATACGTACTTTATTTCATTTCGTTCATAGTCCAGTGTAACCACCGGTTATACCTAGGATGTAGTTTAAGACTTTCATTAGGTTCGTTGTGCAATGACCAAGAATGACCTAATGTCATTACTTGAATCTAACTCACCTTTTGATTAACCTATCCTAACACATTTGATATTCATTCATTTCATTATGTGCATCATTTGAGGCTGGCCTCATTCATTCATTGGGAACTTTAACTTTAACCGACATAGATCATGTGAGAATCATGAAATCCAGTGTCTCCCCCACACCGAAAAGAGGTAGAATCACCGGCCAAGTTGACCCAAAACATGCTAGCGTACATGGGAATTGAACCCCGCCAGATCCCTATATT